>MJUU01001594.1:57569-70134 GCA_002080025.1 Modiolus philippinarum
AAAAAGAACGAATAAAAACAGTACATGTACATATTAATTCTCAGTGGACCTGCTTCTGTTTATTCCGTTACCACAGAATGGACAGAAATTAGTCACCAATTTTACCTTTTTAAGATTCAAATGACATTAAACAGATACAAAGAATGTTTTATTTTCTGGAATGTAACGTGGATAACCATATTTACGTTAAAGTAAACATGACAATATATAGATATGTCGTAGTACGGTGGTACATTTAGGACACACAAAATTTTATTTTTTTATAATATCATGTCGAGCGCTCGACTTATTATGTCGAGCTCTCGACTTATTATGTCGAGCGCTCGACTTATTATGTCGAGCGCTCGACTTATTATGTCGAGCTCTCGACTTATTATCTCGAGCCCTCGATTTATTATCTCGAGCTCTCGACTTATTATGTCGAGCGCTCGACTTATTATCTCGAGCTCTCGGCTTGTCTCTAGCTCTCGGCTTATTATTTCGAGCTCTCGGCTTAATATCTCGAGCGCTCGACATATTTTATTTCCAATTCCGGATTCTTTGTATAGATTAAAATGATATTTAATACATTTGTCACTTTGTATACATGACCCGGCACTTGAGCTAGGGGATCAGGGGCTTCCTCCGTCTAAAGAGCTAGTCGTCGGCGTCCCTAGGTGGTGGATAGGGAATACACTTCCGTTTGCAACGGGTTAGCCAGGGTCATAATACAGAAAACCCGGCCACCAACAGCTGTAGACAAAGGAAAAGGCCACGCTCTGTGCAGAATAAAGATCCCTTCTATATATTTCGATACTGAAGAACAGGCCTTTGGGACCGTATAAGAGCGTAAATTTCCAAAATTTCGTTGCCCGGTTGTCCCTCCCGCCTTGGTTCTTTCTGTCCACTCGGCAATATTTTAGCTATATTAGTACGAGAACAAGTTATAATCAATTTAAACATTAATCTGAAGATAACAGAAAGAATAAAGGTGGGAGGGACAACCGGGCATCGATTTTTGACTGCCACTGGAAAATGGGCCTACTCTTCAGAATCGAAATACATAGAAGGGATCTTTATTCTGCATAGAGCGTGACCCTTTCTACCCCGTCGCCAACGAAGAGGTATACCCCTATTAACAACGCAGATGCCCCCCCCCCCACCGGAGAGCTCTGTACACGGAGGAAGCCCCTGATCCCCTGGCTCAAGTACCGGGTTATGTATTAAAGGTTACAAATGTATTAAATATTATTTTCAATCTACAAAGATCCGGAATTGGAAAAATAATAAGTCGAGCACTCGAGATAATAAGTCGAGATCTCGACATAATAAGTCGAGCGCCCGACATAATAAGTCGAGAGCTCAAGATAACAAGTCGAGCGCTTGACTTATTATCTCGAGCTCTCGACTTATTATGTCGAGTGCTCAACTTATTATTTTTCCAATTCGGGATTCTTTGTAGATTGAAATGATATGAAATGAAATGAGCTCGAGATGATAAGCAGTCGAGCGCTCGAAATAATAAATCGAGGGTTCGAGATAATAAGTCGAGCGCTTGACATAATAAGTCGAGATCTCGAGTTAATAAGTCGAGAGCTCGAGATAAGAAGTTGAGAGTTCGAGATAATAAGTCGAGAGCTCTAGATACTAAGTCGAGAGCTCGAGATAATAAGTCGAGCGCTCGACATAATAAACCGAGAGCTCGAGATAATAAATCGAGCGCTCGAGATAATAAGTCGAGAGCTCGACATAATAAGTCGAGCGCTCGACATAATAAGTCGAGACCTCGAGATAACAAGTCGTGCTTGACTTATTATCTCGAGCTCTCGACTTATTATGTCGAGTGCTCGACTTATTATTTTTCCAATTCCGGATTCTTTGTATATTGAAATGATATGAAATGAAATTAGTTCAAGATGATAAGTCGAGCGCTCGAAATAATAAGTCGGACGCTCGAGATGATACGTCGAGAGCTCGAGATAATAAGTCGGACGCTCGAGATAATAAGTCGAGAGCTCGAGATAATAAGTCGAGCGCTTGACATAATAAGTCGAGAGCTGGAGATAAGAAATCGAGAGTTCGAGATAATAAGTCGAGAGCTCGAGATAATAAGTCGAGAGCTCGAGATAATAAGTCGAGCGCTCGGCATAATAAGTTGAGATCTCGACATAATAAGTCGAGAGCTTAAGATAATAAGTCGAGAGCTCGAGATAATAAGTCGAGTGCTCGACATAATAAGTCGATAGCTTAATATAATTAGTCGAGCGCTCGAGATAATAAGTCGATATAATAAGTCGAGAGCTCGAAATAATAAGTCGAGCGCTTGACATAATAAGTCGAGTGTTCGACATAATATTATAGAAAAATAAAATTTTGTGTGTCCTAAATTAACCACTAGATATGCGATACTATACTGTACCCGGAGAAAAAGACAAATCTTATTATTTGTCCGGCTTTCCGGAAGTTCAATTAAAAGTGATTATTGTTATGAAGAAATACGTGTTTTTATGGAGAAATGAGACTCTGGCAAAAATATAGTAACAGAAAAGTAGTTCAACTAAAAAAAAATTATCATAAAAAATAAATAAAAACCTAAAAAAATATGACAGAAAGTTGTTCCTATTTTTGACTTTAGATGAATTCTATATCTGGATCGCCCCACTATGACAAATAAGAACCTTACAGATCTAAAAAAAACTTGACTTTAAAATTCAAGTCACAACATTGAAGGTGGTCTCTGCCTTTTGCTGTGATTTACAAACATCTGAACGTATGCTAATCACGTTGCCCTTGATCTTCATACAAATTAAAGTGTTAAAGGCAAATTGACTCTTTTTATGAAACTTTACTTGTGTCCAATCGCTTGCATATAGATTTGCTCGTAATTATTTCCCCGATAATTTTGTTCAATTAAATGTAAAATTTAGAAAAATTGATTTGAGACGAAAAAAATATTTGTCAACTCAGTGTATGATAAAAGAAGCGAAAATGTATTTTAAATGAGCTCTAATACATTCTTCAGCATAATTTACATGTTAAACAGACTTGACAAACGCCTTAATTTGTCCACGGATTTGCCATTATATCTTTATTTTATTGAAGCAGCAAACATTTAATTTTTTTGGGGGAGGGGTGGTTCCCCGCTAGGCAAAAGAAACAAGACAAGATGAGAATCTATTTATTGATATAACTAGAAGTAGTATGAAAAGGCCGATTCTGCCGCACTTACCCTTTTCAAGGGGAAATCCTGCTTAGGACCCAAACCGCGACGGCCAAATGCAAACGGACGGGCATTCCTATTGAGCATAGGGTAAATACAAGAATGGCATATGTATTCGCTGATAGACAAGTCGCCCCAGAGGATAAGGACACCCTAAAGAGAAGCGTGCAAGCTCCACAGATTGATATAAATAAAAGGATGGCATCCACTAGTGATAAGATGGATCGCTTTTCTGACTTTTTCGCTGAAAACCAGGATGGCCTGGATCAGTCTTTCCCTAGTCATACCCAGTCCGTCTTGATTCTCAGGAGACCAACCTCCACACCTTCGTCCAAGACCGTCAGCTTCGCGGACGAACCATCCATTAAGATTTTTCAGAAAGATGAAATCATCAAACCCCGAAGGCAGTAGCAGGGCTGCAATGCCCCGACCTGGCGCAGGTGGATAAGCACAGTAGTGTCAAAATTGCGGGGCGGAGAAAGTCAAGATACGATTTGAGCATCAACCAGGGCAGCAGAAAACCAGCTGCGGCGCCCCCACTCAAGAGGAAGAAGGGGTAGTTCTGCAAGAGCAAGCCCGGGAAGGACTGACTCTGCTGGAAACATAGGCAACCACGCGAGACGGAAGAGGAGGAGACCATCTCCGTGGAGGGTAAAATGGTTGTCAAAGAGACCATGAAGACCCTCCGCAAAATAGCTAAGGATGAGGGTCTGAGGGGGGGGGGGTCAGCAGGAAAAACAAAGAGGCCTTGGTGAAGCTCATCGAGATAAGACCCCCGTAAATTCGCCCGCCAGGAAGTCTTCAGCAAGAAGCACCTCAAAGCGCTGGCAAAGAATCGCGGCCTCACCAAGTACTCTCAGCTCAAGAGAGATGATCTGATCCAGCTGGTGGAAGAGGATATCAAAAACGCTTCAGTCGAGGATAAGATCAAAGTCACCGATAGACGGGAAGCTCTGAATGGGGTATTTGGCACGGTCGTCATCGAACCCGTAAAGTCGCACGACGTACCAACCCCATCGGCATGCGAAAAAGAAGACGATAATCAATGTACGCTGCTTCCAGTGGGCGGTGCTGGCGGCCCTTCACCATGTGGTGGTCGATCAGAAATCCACCAACCGCGTAGGTCAGTACAAGAAATGGAAAGATGAGCTAAAATTCGAAGGCATTGACTTCCCGGTCTCGTTCGGGGTGATTAATAAATTTGAGAGACAAAATCCCACCATCAACGTCAACGTATACGGATTCGAGTAAGAGGTCTGCCCCATCAAGATATCCAAGAATACGGGCCCCACCTACGTAGATCTCCTCTTTCTGAAGCGCGAAGGCAAGCAGCATTCTGAGCCCCAGGTGACGGAGCACGGTCACAATCTCTACCTAGAAACCGACGCCATGCTGCTGGCGGATATCTACGAGAATTTCATGAACATCTGCCAGGCTCACTATGGGCTTGGTCCTGCCAACTACTACACATCACGACGCCAAGTTGGAAGAGACTCAGCTCCCACCCAAAGAAGCCTTCTACAGCACCCTTCCAGAGGTCATCAACGTCGAGGACTATGCGCACGCCCAGAGAGTCTGGGAGGCCTTCGATTGCAAGACCCTACGCGATTATCACAATTTCTACCTAAAAACCGACGTCCTGCTGCTGGCGGATATCTACGAGAATTTCAGGAACATCTGCCAGACTCACTATGGGCTTGATCCTGCCAACTACTACACATCATCCGGATTGTCCTATGACGCTGTCCTCAAAATCACTGGGCAAAGACTGGAGCTTCTTTCCGATCCAGATATGCTGATGATGTTTGAGCAGGCGACCAGGGTGGCCATGATTTCTCACCGCTATGCGCAGGCCAATAGCCCCTACATGGAGAGCTACGATCGCTCCCAGCCCACCAAGTATCTCACCTACCTCGATGCCAATAATCTTTATGGGTGGGCGATGTCAAAGCCTCTTCCAACGGGGGACTTTGAATGGGCGGAGCCGGAGGATATCGACGAGATTCTCAGCTATCCCGACGATCACGAATATGGCGCCATGGTAGAATGCCATCTCGAATATCCGCAGGATCTTCACGACGCCCGTAACGACTACCCTCTCGCGCCAGAGAGAGTAGAGATCGACAAAGACCACAAGCTCGTGCCTCATCTAGGCAAGCGTGAAAAATATACGCCCCACTGTTGTATTTGGAGATTGACATGAAGCTTACGAAATGCCATCGGATCATCAGGTTCAGGCAATCCCCATGGCTCAAGCACTACGTGGATCTGAATACCACTCTCGACGCCAAGGCCAAGACCGACTCCGAGAAGGATTTCTTCAAGCTCATGGTCAACTCAGTCTTTGACAAGACCATGGAGAATATCGGGAAGCGCGTAGATGTCAGGCTGGTCACCATTGAAGCTCGTGGCCAAGCCAAGCCCATTTTCGATCGTCGAGTAGTCTTCACCGAAAATCTAGCACCCGTCCACATGAAGAAGACCAAGCTGAAATTCGATAAGCAGATCTACCTGGGAGTCTGCATCTTGGATATTTCGAAGCTCCTCATGTACGATTTCCACTATGGATTCATGAGGAAGATGTACGGTGATCGCGCACGGCTTCTCTTCACCGACACAGACAGATTGGCCTATGAGATCAAGACCGACGACTTCTACCAAGATATCGCTCCACACGTCGAGGCTAAATTCGATACGTCCAACTTCCCCGTCGAACATCCCTCCGGCATCCCCACCGGCAAGAATAAGAAAGTCCTAGGGGTATTGAAAGACGAGTGCGGCGGCAAGATCATGACCGATTTTGTGGGGCTCCGGGCGAAGCTAAACGCCTTCAAGATTGATGACGTTCAGGCCACCAAGAAGGCAAATGGAGTCACCAAGAGCATCATCAAGCGCAGCATCGCCTTCGAGGACTACAAGCGATGCCTCACCACCCAGCAAGAGATCCATCGTCCGATAAATATCATCCGGAGCCATCTCCACCAGATCTACGCCGAGGAGATCAACAAGATCGCGCTCTCCGCCAAAGACGACAAGCGTCACATCCTCCCCGACGGCATCAGCACCCTTGCCCACGGACACTATTGTGACGCCATGAAAAAACGCGACCATGCCTGATGACGTCACGCTCAAAGAACACATTTAATTCGGATAATCAGAAAAAGGCGGTCATATTTTTGTCCAAAATCTCCATGAAATCATTAGAGAAATAAAATCCACAACTGTATCTCGTGAGAAACGACATTTCTACACTCTCGGTAGTTAAATTTTCAAATATTTTAAACGCTCGGCAAGCCTTGCGTTTAAAATACTTGAAAATTGAACTATCTCGAGTGTAGAAATGTCGTTTCTCACTCGATGCAATTGTTGATTCTATATTTCCTTCATGGTACGATTCCAGCGCTCCACCACGCTCGATTTCTCCTCATTTTCCGTAGAGTAGAGATCGACGTCGTGTTTCTGGAGCAGATCCTTCGTCTCACGATTATAAAATTCCGTGCCCTTATCGGTCCATAGTTTCTCGGGCTTGCGACCCTTAGAGACGGTCCGGAAGGTATTTCGCACCGTCGCATCTTTCTTATCTTTGAGCGGCACCAATCAGCCGTACTTGGAGAAGACGTCGATGATGCTCAAGAGGTATTTGAAGCCTCGATTATCGCGGGAGAAGGCGCTCATATTTACGAGATCGGCTGCCTAGGTCTCGTCCATCCCACCTACCACCACGCGACGCTTCTGGAATTTGCGTCGGACTGGCTTATATGTAGCTCTTCGGATAGCTCATCCGACCATCTTACTTTTTTTCCTCACGCCCAGGACAAATCGTGCCTTGGTGCCGATGATGGGTCGAAGCTTTCATGCGCAGTTGGATTAGGAATGGCATCGAGGGAGGCTAGCATCGTCTTATCGCAGATGGCATTGCGTGCGGCCGTATTCTTATGCTTGGCATAGCATAGATCGTGGTGGTAGGAGGCCTGATCCACTCGATTGATGGGCATCGACCAAGGTTTGGGGGTACCGTCTGCCTTCAGACGCTTATGAAGCTTGGTCCCTGGGCCGGTGAAATTATGCCCCGGTAAGTGCATTTCCACTGGCATGCGATTGAGCATCTTATTCCAGAGCCCGGTGCCTGACGCAGCGATAGATCCTCGACCGCTGCCCATTTCTGGTCATTACCTCGCTCAAGCTTTTAGTCGCCGTCTTACTTTTGCATTTCAAACAGTACATTGCCATTTTATATAGATAAATGGACGTTGAAGACCTTACGTACGATGAGCCTACCGCGAGTAGGCATGATCACTTTCTCATCCCACAGCGATCCATCCGAGGTCTGATCATCGGAAAATCGGACTGCGGCAAGACGACGCTGCTGAATAACTTCCTGCGCGACGGATGGCTCGACTACGATCGACTCTACGTCTTCGGAAAATCGCTCCACCAGCCCATTTACCAGCTACTGCGGCGGGCGCTTGGGAAAGGATTTTCGAAAGACGATATCCGCGAGCTTCTTTCCATCAAGGATCGATATCCGTACTCCTTGATCGACGTGGCGGACGCGATGAAGCCACCGCCCAAAACCAAGTGGTATCGAACCCTTCTTCTTCGAGCAGGTGAGCGACGTGCCCAACCCCTGTGACCTCGACCCCTCTGCCAAGAATCTCATGGTCGTCGACGACTTGATGCTCAGCAAGCAGAGCAAGTGCGAAGACTACAACTGGCGCGGGAGCCATAATAACCTGGGTTGCTTCTACCTCTGTCAAAATTACTTCAAGCTCCCGCGGCAATCGATCCGGGAGAACGCCTACTTTATCTTACTCTTCGAGCTGGATGCCAAGAATCGCGATCATATCCGCCGGGACCATTGCAGCGATCTCACCCCGGCTCAGTTCGATACCCTATGCAACCGCTCTTGGGCCAAGCCTCACGGATTCATGACCATCGATATCACGAGCCCCAAGACGGCTGGAAAGCTCAATGGAATCTGGATGAGATCTATCGAGTATAGGATAAAAAATGAATCACTTGCAGGAATTTTTCCTGGAAAATCAAAGGGACTTGGATCGGGTATCTCCCAAGACCACATCCCCTGAATGCGAGCACCAGTGGGAGCGAGTACTTATTTACGGCACGAACCCAGGATATAGATGCAGAAGATGCGGAGCTGAAAGGTATGCTGGTGTGCTATCGGTGTGAAGCTCCGATCTCTCGCGGTAAGGCTTTACGACGAATCCGCGAAGAGATTATTGCCATGCACAAATTTGCCACCCTCTGGTCGTAAAGGTACGGATGGTGGGGGAGTATACGATAATAAAATCTCGGAGAGGACGGAATTTTTCTGCTCCCCCAAATGTATCAACGCTTTGGGGCGTTCGTCCCATCGCCCTATAGCGTTCGTCCCATCGCCTCCCATCGCCCCATAGCGTTCGTCCTTTTGCCCCATAGCGTTCGTCCCATCGCCTCACATCGCCCCATAGCGTTCGTTCCATCGCCTAGGGGCGTTCGAGATGCTATAAATAAAATGACGTTCATCAAGATCACCGATCCTAAGCAGCGTGAGGCGCTTGCTAGGGACCTTCAGGAGACCAAGGGTAGTATCTTGGCTAACGATATGCAGCATCGTCTAGATAAGATCGGACTCAGTTGTGACCTTTCAAAGATATTCAAGCCCGTAGTCGAGACGCAAAAGGAGACCGCCTTCCAGATCACCAAAAAGATCGATGATCTCGCCCTTCCCGCCCCGTGCCTGCCCTTCCTCCTGCCGCCGATTACGACCACGACCCACTACCGATCGGACAAGCACTGACTACCAATCTCGGTCCGCGAGCAACCCATTATCTCCAGCTCAGTATGACTCCCAAAACCGATCATACCTTTGGATTGCGAGTGGAAGACGGTGCCATCATGTTCGGGAGTCTCCCCGTCACTTTGGACGGTGACGATATCATCGTCGACGGCGAGCGCAATAGGGGTATCCCCAGCCTATGGGAGCTCATTGTCATGAAGCATCCCGAAGATTTCGAGTGCCATGTACCAAGGCAATTCTGCACTCTCGCAGACCCCAAGCAAGAAGTGGAAGGAGATCGTCTCTTACCTCTATAAGCAAGATAAGGATTGGAGTGATGTCCGGACCGTCTTTCTTTCCAAATGCTTCGACCAGTTGCTGGATCGCCTCGATCTTTGCGCCGCCGCCTACCAGGCTGGGAATAATGGGATGCCCAACGAAATCGTGGCCATCCTTGACGTCATGAGGAAATCCAACCATATCAGCAGGGAGGAGTACGAGAAGCTGCATCGAAAGCTCTAAATAAATTTACGATGCCGTAAGTAGTGAATCACGGTTATCGCCGGGGATATGCAGTCGGTGGGATTATTCGATACCATTGCCAGTCTTGCCAGACGAGTATTCACCTCTTCCGCCGCGAAGACGTTGAGAAGCAAGGCCGTGAGCACCGCTACCAATGCAGCCATCAAGGGTTTGGAGAAAGGAGCGAGGAAGGCCGTAGACCACGTCGTTCATCGAGTGACCCGCAAAAAGAAGCCCCCAGCACCACCTGCCGCCAAGACCAAGAGAACCAGTCATCAGCAGGTCCGCCTCCANCCCCGCAGAGAGTTATCTCTTGATCGAAGGCCGACTCGTGAAGAACGATGGGACCGCCTACGCCGACGCTAATCTAGTATCGCTTAATTATAACGCCGCCGTAGCATCAGCTACCGACTCTCCGGCCAGCAGTTTGAGCACCTCAATAATCACGGCATCGCCACCACCATGCTGGGGATGCCGACGTACCCCGACGACTTCTCCAAATCGCAAGGCCTCAACCAGCTATGGTTCAAGGATACCTACCCCGCCGCCTCCGTCGACAATCTGGGGTTTGCCGCGCGGAAGGCTTACGTCATCGCAAAGCCCGCCAGTAAGGTACCCTTCTCGTTTACCATTCCCTTGAAGCATATCTTCGGCTTTGCCCAGGACTACGATAAGTTGGTCTACGGATTCAAGCATGAGCTCAATCCCGTCCGCTCCTCGGATAAAATGCCATATTCCGGGATGCTGCCAATTTCAACGATCCTGGCAAGATCAACCTCAGCAAGCTCTCCTGGTTCGCCCCCACGTGATGCCCTCCGACGACCAGAAGCTGCGGCTCTATAAGACCATCGAGAGCAAGGTGAAGCTAGATAACGGCTTTCGCATGAGGCAGTGCTTTTCGATCGACGTCCCCGAAAGCAAAAATTTCACCTGGCGACTCTCCACCAGAAACAGCCACGAAAGACCTCGATGGGTGATCGTCGCCTTCCAGACCGATAAGAGTAACGATCAAGAAGCCAACTCCGCCATCTTCGATCACTGAAGATTGCGAAATATCCACGTGACACTCAATGCCGATCGCTACCCCGCCGTGGATTATAATACTGGCTTCCCCAAATGCAGGATCGCTAGGATCTATCAGGAGGTCGCTGACTTCCGAAATAAATTCTACCGCATAGAAAGTCTGCTGAGCAATGGTGGCGTCAACCCCTCCAACTTCATCGATCTCTATTCCCTATTCGTCATCGACGTGAGTTATCAGTCCGAGCGGTTGAAACAATCCACCGTGGATATCCAGATCCGAGCAGACTTCGAGCGCAACGTCCCTGCCAATACACAAGCCTAAGCCCTCATCATCTCCGATCGAATCCTACAGTTCGAATCCGATGGCCAGAAGATGAGCGCCGTCTTCTGAGGAGAATTAGATAAATGGGTGCATCACTTTTGCGGAAAATCGCCATCAATACCGAACCCAAGCATGGGTTCTCATTCATCGTCTCTGGGGACGATAGTCAGATCTTGACCCGCTTCAACCCACCCCTCCAACTGCGCGAGGAAAAATCTTATGGCCCTCGTGAATCTGGAGACGTACTACTCCATCCCCAATATCCATGCCGGAAATAATTCCTTCCGCTACTCCCGAGACGAAGGTGGCCACTGGTTTCCCATCGCCCTGAGCACCGGCTCCTATGGCATCGACGATATCAACGACGAGATCCAGCGGCAAATGCGGCTCAGCAAACACAAGGCTAAGATCCTTCTCGATGCCAACCGCGCGACTCTGAGAGCAACGCTCACCCTCGCCAGAAGCTACCAAGTGAATTTCGATGTGCCCAATAGCCTGAATACGGTGCTTGGATTCGATCGCCGAACGTATACATACGACTGGAGAACGAATGGATACAAGGAGGGTGAGCATATCGTCGATATCATCAGCATCAATAGCATCCTCGTGAATAGTGATATCATCCACGGCAGTTACGGCAACGGCACCCAGCAGTCCACTATCTATAGTTTCTTCCCTGGGGTCAATCCGGGCATGAAGACCATCCAGACCCCTAAGAATCTGATCTACTTACCCGTGACCCTGAAGACCATCAACCACATGCAAACCTACCTGAACGATCAAGACGGTCGCCATCTCACCATCCGCTTCCAACTGCGTGAGGTATAAATAAATGGATTATCAAGAGCACGGTCTCAACTTGACGAAGGGTCAGGCAAAGAAGATCCAGCGTGCGGCAAAGAAGGGTTGCCCCGTGAGCGTCCGATTGCTGCATGCCAACCTATCTGGTGGGCATAAGATGTTCCTCACTCAACGGCAGATCCAGAGCATCACCAAGCTCTTGCAGAGTGTTAAGGGTGGTATGGTCTTTGAGATGAGCCCGAAGCAGGTGAGGTATAACGTAAAGGAAGGTGGATTTCTAGCCATGCTTGCAGGTCTATCCTCTACTGCGATACCTATCCTAGCCAAAACCGTGCTGCCTGCTTTGGGTGTGGGTGCCTTGAGCGGTTTGGGTAGTACAGCCATCCAAAAAGCCGTGGGCTCCGGATTATATCTCAAAAAGGGTGGAAAATTATGCTGTGTGAAACCCAAGGGTCGTGGTCTGCATCTCAGCCCAGGTACTTTGCCCAATACTTACGGCGATGGATTGTACTTGAAGAGTGGAGGTCGGCTCTACGATGGTAGTGGATTGATCCTTGGCCCCAATAGCCCCTTCAAGAGTATCACCCTGCTAGGCATGCTCCTATAAATAAATGGACGAAGTAGATGCCAGTCATATCGCTTGCATGGAAGAGGAGCTCATCTCAGAAGTCCAGAGATATGAGCATGCCTTGAAGATCTAGAACCGACTGGATAAGGTTATTTCCTTTTCCCTGGGTGTGCATGTTCTGTGGGAAGTCCACTGCTACCAGCAGTACCATGGGTCTGCCCTGTTCGTTATGGGTGCGGTGGCATCCATTCCCCTGGGTTCCCTCGCCTGCCTATGTGCTATGGGAAGTATGGTCCTGTCCTTGATCTCGCGCCGAGTCGCCAAGAAGAAAAAGAAGCATCGAGATACCGT
>MJUU01001594.1:94205-109571 GCA_002080025.1 Modiolus philippinarum
AAAATTCTAAGTATCAGGTGCACAACTTCACCATGTGAAAAACATATCCTGAAAGTTTGGTTGGAATCGGAGAAGCAGTTTTGAAGGAGTTGTGGAGTTGCGGATTCAAAAACCGACGGACGACGCAGGAAGACGACAGTGGTTTCATCTATTCAACAGTCCTCTCGAAGGAGTCTTTTGTGGTTACTTTTCGTGATAGGGACACATTAAGCCAATTTTCCCTCTTTTTTTAGCTCACCTGGCCTAAAAGGCAATGTGAGCTATTGCCATCGCTTGGCGTCCGTCGGTGTATGTGTAACGGTTTATAGTATCCACCAAAGGAACACATTTCATAGCTCACCTGGTGAAATAATCACCAGTTGGAAAGTATTTACTGATCACCTTGTGAAATAATCTCCATACGGAATAAATCTAATAGATATATCAATAACATTTGTTCCATTTGGAACTTATTTCACAGGATACTAATTAGGCTTATATATGTCTGGCCGTCGTAAACTTTTTTTCAAAAAACCACTAGGCCAATTTTAACCAAACTTGGTCTGAATCATTACCAGGGTATCTAAATTCAAAATTGTATCCGAGGACCGAAACGTAAACGTACATGGTCACCTAAATTCAGTAATGCAAATACAATTCTGGAAATGGAAAGAAAATGGAAAGGCAAGTGACCCTCAAAATGAACATTTCCACAACATGAAATCTACGAAAACACCAAAGACAGAATGATGCACATGAGAGGCGAATGAAATATCAGCGTATTATGGAAGCCCACGAGGGAGATCAATCACTATTCTATAAACTTGTCAATGAACAGAGAAAGGAAGGTAATTCTGGAACAACACACCTAGTACTAGACAATAAAACTTTAGTAACAACATACTTCGCCGATTTAGCAACTCCTGATACTTCAGATAAGATTGATAAGCCATACGATCTGCAAGTAGAACTTGACCGTTAATTTATTGAAGACATCTGTAAATCAAACAACGCTCAACATGTAGCGTTCACAGAGTCCGATGTCTATGAAATAATTTCGTCATTGAAATGTGGAAAGGCTCCAGACTGTCTTGGCGTCATGAGCGAACATTTTAAATATAGTGGGGATTCCCTGCTGAAACTCGTTATAAACCTGGCAAATTTCATATTTACACAAGGCCTGATACCTGATCAATTTAGACTAGGGATTGTCACTCCAGTCTTCAAGGGGAAAGGGAAACCACTCTATGACCCTAACAGTTGCAGAGTGAACGGCAACGTGGATTTACTACTGGAGTATCCCCATCCAATGCTGCATTGCTTGTTACTGAACTCCGAGCAGAAGCAAAAGACAACAAACTACCAATCTTCTTTTGATTCCTGGATGCTGCGAAGGCTTTTGATAAAGTTTGGCATGGGTCAATGCTAAGGAAAATCTTTTTAGCTGGAATAGATGGCACAGAATGGTTACTCCTGAATGAATGGTACATAGACTTGAAATAAAGTAAAATGGGGAAATACTCTATCTCAAGAATTTCCAGAACAACAAGGTGTAAGACAGGGTGGAGTCTGGTCCCCATCAGCCTACAAGAAGTTCATTAACCCACTTCTACAACTCTTTAAATCAAGTGGATATGGTAGTCGTATTGGTTCGATCTACTGCGGGACTCCAACAGTGGCAGACGACATTACACTTGCTTCTAACTGTCCGTATGAACTTCAGACAATGCTGCTAATACAGGAACATTATGACAATTTTGAACAGTACTCGATAAATGCTACAAAATCATCAATCTTATCTATATCCGACATCAAAGATAGAAAGAATCCAACATTAACCATTAATGATGACGAGATTTAGAAATCAGATAATGCCTCACATCTAGGAATCACCAGGGACTGTAACTCTAAACATGGGACAAATAATGTTTTAACAGAAAGAATCAGCATGGCAAGGAAGGCGGTATACGCAATGATGGGTGCAGGACTCCATGGCATCAATGGGCTCAACCCAATTGTATCTATGCATCTGATTAGAATATACATTATACCTCGCCTATTATATGGCTTAGACGTTATCCGACTTAACGCCGCAAAGGATCTCAACAGTATAGATGCCTACCACAAGAGACTATTGAAACAAATCCAACACCTGCCGACTCGTGCTGCAGATTCAGCTTCATACCTACTTCTTGGAGAGACACCAATTACTGCTGAAATTCATAAGAGAATTCTAACAACGTTTGGTAGCATATGTAGAGACCATAACTCAGTAGAAAACAGTATTACATGGAGACAACTTTCCATCAAAGACAAAAAGTCACACAGCTGGTTTATCCTCGTACAAGACATTCTGGAACAGTACAATCTACCTTGTGCTTTTAAACTCTTCAAAACACCCATTGGTAAATACACATGGAAAAACATGGTCTACAAGGCAGTAAACTCATTTTGGGGAACAAGATTGACACAGAAATCAAAGACATCTCCAAAATACTTGAATATTGTCAATCTTACTGTTGGCAGAATACACAATATCTGGAACTGTGCAGGAACTGAACCAATGACAGTTATCAAAGCCCACATCAAATGTAAAATCCTACTTGGACTGTATATCCTTCAATCAAACCGTAACAAATTTAACCAGTACATAGTTGAACCGACATGCACACTGTGCAAAGACGGGGAAGAAGATAGACTACACTTCATTGTTACATGTCAGGCATTACAACATATTAGGCAACCTTACATCCATGCTCTTATGAGTGTCGTCCAGTCAGAAAACTTTGTTTTAATTAGCGACAGCGATATACTACAGCTACTTATGGTATTTATCCACAAATCTCAGAAGAAAGTCAAATTGAAACAGAAACTATTAGTTATGGACTTTATTACGCACTGCATATCGCTAGATCTAATATGCTGCACAACATATAGACTATGTTTATCTGCTTTAATTGAGTGTTGTGTGCTACTAACGTTTACAGTAACTCTACTTATATGCTGTTGTATATAGCTTGAACTTTTATACATAGACTTGATAAGTAAACTGATATCTATGGATGGGTGAATGAGTCTCACAAAGGCCTAGCACTATAAGGGACGGACCATTTAACTTGAAGGGGGGGCTATGGTTTTTTTCTAAAAAAATATTTTGGATCTGATTTTATGTGAAAAAAATATTTTGGCTGCCAAAATGATGAAAAAAAATTTTCTGAATGAGGCTTTCTGCCCAAAAAAATAATGTTAATTTTGAAAAAAAATATATTGTTGATACGCGTGTAAAAAATAAATAATTTGTTTCGCGCGAAGCGCGAAAAAAATTTTCTGTCCAGAAAAAAAAACCATAACCCCCCCTTCAGGTTAAATGGTCGGTCCCTAATTGATAATTTTTTAGCATACTACTAGTATATTTGAACTTCTATGCAGACCGGATAGGAACTGCAGTTCTCCAGGAAGTGGAGGAATCAACAACACAACAACAACAACATGGCTGTCGTTACAAAAAATAGAACATAGGAGTAAATTGTCATTTTTGGCAAATAACTCAAAAACAAAATTCTGACATAGGGTAAAAATTACCAGCAAGACAAGATCTTGGGCTTGGCTTAATTTTCTGTCTTGTAGGCAAGATCCCGGTATAATTGACTCTCAGTAACATTGTAGAAAATCAGAAAACTCGCCTTGGAATTATTGCCCTTTTACCACAAATTGTCAAAATTTTAATATTTTTATTTTTTTATCAAAAAAGCTACAACAAATAGAGGCCAACTTTTAATTGGAAAAATGTTCAAAATATCAAGATCTACCGACCAAGTAATTTTGAAAAAAAAATCTGAATGCCTATATAGGAGTTTTTGTACTTTATTGGTCAAATTTTTGTAAAGTTATACAACATTTGCCTTATATTTCAAAAATCATTTGAGTTAAAGGTTAAGAATTAATGCAAAAATGTTCAGTTTGTCAAGACTACATCTCATCTTGACTTCATGGTGGAAGTTGCCGACTTCTTCCAAGATGGCTGCAAGAGGGAAACTTAGTTTGACATTGGCTATATGGTAAAACACTTTCAAAGATCTTCTCTTCTGTGTCTACCTGGCAAACTTGAATCATACTTGCTCGCAACTATCCTTAATTTTGTCCTTTTTGAAAAATGCATCCGGCAAGTCCCCATCAGATCCAAGATGGCTGCCCGTGGGGAACATAATTTGACATTAGACCCTTTATGAAAAAAAAAAAAAAACATTCAGAGATCTTTGCGATTACCTGACCAATTGGAATCATATTTGCTAATAACTGCCCTTAATTAGCCCCTTTTGCAAAAGGTGTTTGACAAGTCCCTATCAGATCCAATTCGCCTACCAGTGGTGAACTTAGTTTAGTATTGATTCTATAGGAAAATACATTAAGGGATCTTCTTTGTAAATGCCCAGCCAATTGGAATTATACTTGGTCACAACTGTCCTTACTTGGTCCTAAAAATGTGTCTGACAAGTCGCCATCAAATCTGAGATGGCGCTAGCGGGGTAAAATAGATTTAAATTGGACCCTATGGAAAAAAATTCTAAGATCTTTTCCTCTCAGACTTCCTGCCCAATTGGAATCATACTTAGTAAAAACTGTCCCAGTTGGTTGCCTTGGAAAAATGTGTCTGGAAGTCCCAATCAGATCCAAGATTGCTGCAAGCAAGGAACACAATTTTCATAGGACCCTGTGTGAAAAAACATTCAAAGATTTTCTCCTCTGGGACTACTTGGCCTAGTCGAACCATACCGGTCACAAATATCTTTAGTTGGTCCCTTTGAAAAAAATTAGTCTGGAAGTCCGTATAAGATCCAAGGTGGCTGCCAGCAGGGAACATAGTGTTAAATGTAACATTGGAAAACATATGTAAAGACGCAATTCTCTGAAATTACTTGGTTAATTGGAATCAAATGTAGTAATAAGTACTTGGGTGGTCCTCTTAAAATAAATATATGGCTGACAAAATTCCAATGTTTAAAGGCCAGATTTAGACATTGATGTTACATCATATGAAGTCGAATTATGTTCCCCATGTCAGTGTTTTTTGGATGGGGTGCAGACCTACTGCCATTTTTCTGGAAGGGGACCATCTAAGGCTCATTGCTCCTATTAAACTTTGTAGTTTTAGAGGATATGTTTCCATATAGGGTCCAATGTTAAACTAAGTTCTGTGCTGGTTGCCATCTTTGATGAGATGGGGACTTGCTGGACACATTTTTGAAAGGTGATCACCAAAGGACAATTGTGACCAAGTTTGGTTCAAACTGGCTCTACCATTACAGATTAAAAGATCTTTGAATGCTTTCCCATAAGCACAAATGTTAAACTATACTCCTCGCTGGCTACCATATTCGATGTAATGCTGATATGCCAGACATATTTTTGAAAGGGTACCAACTAAGGACCATTGTAAATAAGCATGGTTCCAGTTGGCCCAGTACTTTCACAGGAGAAGATCATTGCATATATTTTCCTATAGGGTCCAATTTTAAAACAAAAATAGAATTCCTGGGTCCCCCGCCGCTCAAGCAATATACAAGTATACTGTATATGAAATTACAATATTTTCAAACATTCAGGGCTGTTCCAGAATTAAATATGTGGGGATACAAAAAGTATCTACCAGGGCTGATGTTCGAACTTGACCAAGGTATTAGTGGTATTAACATTTGGTATAAATTTCATGAAAATCTGTCAAAATTTGTAGCCATGAGAGCGCTTACAAGGTCAATTTTTGTATAAAACAGAGTCATTATTTTCGTCAAAGTCTAATTACTCCTTCAAAAAGTATCAACTGAGGCTGATTTTAGAATTTGACCAGGGTATTAGTGGTATAAATATTTGGTATAAATTTCATGAGAATCTGTCAAAATTTGTAGGCATGAGAGCGTTTACAAGGTCAATTTTTGGCTAAAACAGTGTCGCTATTTCGGTCAAAGTCCCATAACTCCGTCAAAAGGTATGGGCCGAGGCTGATTTTAGAACTTGACCAAGGTATTAGTGGTATAAACATTTGGTATAAATTTCATGAGAATCTGTCAAAATTTGTAGGCATGAGAGCGTTTACAAGGTCAATTTTGGGCTAAAACTGTCGCTATTTTGGTCAAAGTCCCATAACTCTGTCAAAGAGTATTGAATGCTGCTGATTTTAGAAATTGACCAAGGTATTAGTGGTATAAACATTTGGTGTAAATTTCATGAGATTCTGTAAAAATCTGTAGGCATGAGGTCGCTTACAAGGTCAATTTTAGTATAAAACAGGGTTATTATTTGCGTCAAAGTCCAATAACTCCATCAAAAAGAATCGACCGAGGCTGATTTTCGAACTTGACCAGGGTATTAGTAGTATAAACATTTTGTAAAAATTTCATTCTAATTCATCAAAATTTGTAGGCATAAGAGTGCTTACAAGGTAAATTTTTGGATAAAACAGAGTCATGATTTCGGTCAAAGTCCCATAACTCCGTCAAAAAATATCGACCGAGGCTGCTTTTTGAACTTGACCAAGGTATCAGTGATATAAACATTTGGTATAAATTTCATGAAAATCTGTTGACATTTGTAGGCATGAGGGCGCTTACAAGAAAGTGTGACGGACGGATGCACGGACGCCCAGCATTTCTATGTCCCCGCTCTGCATTGCGGTGGGGGACAATAAGTTCCCCACTGGGAGCCTTCTTTGATGAAGTGCAGACTTGCTGGACACATTTTGAATTAGGATTACCAGAGGACTATTCTGATCAAGTTTGGTTCCGATTGGCTCTTTAGCTGCAGATGAGATTTTTTTTAATGCTTTACCATGGAGGCCAATGTTGTTCCCCACTTGGAGCCATCTTGGATATGATGCGGACTTGCCTAACAGTTTTTATACGATCGCAAAAAATTTGAGGTTGTATAATGGTATGGGGCTGTCTTCGTTGTCGTCCGGCGTAGTCGTCTGTAGACACTTTTGTTTTTGGTCAATAACTTAAGTTCCAGTTGACCAATCCTTATGAAATTTTACCACAATGTTCCTTGGCACAAAAGGTAGGCTGGGGTGGTTTTGGACATTTTGGCCCCTCCCGTTTTCAAAAAAGGGGACAAAAAGGGCAAAATTGGGTGTTTTCACATATTTGGCTGTAGAATATTTATTATTTATTGGATTTTGATGGGGTTTCTTGCATTGTGTTCCTAATTAAATTTCCTATCAGTAATATATCAATGGATTTTATATGGCATGTACCGTTCAGGAGATAAATGGGCCCAAAAGGGGCGATTTTCAAAAATTTTATTTTATTTATTTTAGTCCGATTTTGATGCAGTTTTTTGCAGTGGATTCCTTTTGAAAATAAACATAGAGGTGCACCATCAGATTTTTGACAATTTGTTTCTTTTCTGAGCCAAATGGGGACATAATTGCAAATTTGCAGATTACCTGAAATTTTTATTTTTCATCAGATTTCGATTGGGTTTTTTTCTCTGAATTCCTCCTGATATAAGCTTACAGCAGTATGTCAGCAGATTTTGCATAGCTATTACCGTTTCCAAGCTACAAGGGGTCAAAGGGGCCAAAATTGCAATTTTTCGAAATATGTGAAACCTTTATTTTTCATTGGATTTTTTTCATTGGATTTCGATAGGAATTTCCTCTTTGGATTCCTCTTGATATAAGCTTTCTGTATATTGTTGACATACCTCTTGCCTTTTCTGATATATATATAAGGAATTATAAGAGCTAATTTTTATTTTTCTTAGTTTGTGTGCAGCTAATTACTGGGTCAAGCTCTTTATTGGGTGCATTTAATTACTGTATCAAGCTCTTTACTGTGTCCTCATTCTTTTTGAATTACACTTGTTCAAATTTCAGTGTTTGACATGCTGCGGTCGTATCATGCTGCGCTCGACGTAGCCCTTTATTTTAAAACGTGACCATCCAAGGATAATTGTGACTAAGTTTTGTTCCAATTGGCCAAGTAGTTTCAGGGAAGAAGATCTTTAAATATGTGTTCCAAAAGGGTTGTTTCTTATTGGCTTTGAGGCTTTAGAGAAGATCCCCACTGGGAGCTATCTTGGATGTGATGCAGACTTGCCAGACACTTTTTTGAAAGGGGCTAACTAAGGAATGATGTGACCCCCCAAGTTTGGTTCCAATTGGCCGCGTTTCCGTGGAGAAGATCTTTGAATATGTTTTCCCATAGGAACCAATGTTAAACTAGTTCTGTGCTTGAATCCATCTTGGATGTGTTGCAGATTTGCTGTAAACATTTTTTAAATGAGGCAAATAAGGACAAACGTGACCAAGTATGGTTCTAATTGAGCAAGTACTTTCAGAAGAGAAGATCTTTGAATATGTTTCCCCATAGGGTCCAATGCTAAAATAAATTCCATGCTGAAGGCCATCTTGGATGAAGTGCAGACTTGCCAGACACATTTTTCAAAGGGGACAACCAATTTGAAAGGACTATTCTCTCCAAGTTTGATTCATATTGGCTCTGCTGCTTCAGAGATCTTTCAATGCTATCCCATAAGAGTCCAATGTTAAAACCCATGTTTCCACTGGCGACCATCTTGGATGTGATCCAGACTTGCTTGACACATTTAAAGGGGGCCAACTTGGGACTATTGTGACTATTTATAGCTCCAATAGGCCCAGAGTAACTAAATTCCCTGCTGGCCGCTGCCATCATGGATGAGGTGCAGACTTCCAAAACACATTTTTAAAGGGGACCATCCAAGGACTATTGGTTTCAATTAGCCCAGCATTTTCAAAGGAGAAATTTGAATGAAAAGTGTACAACAAACTGAAAATGGACACCAAGTGTTGGCAAAAGCTCAACCTTGCTATAGCCAGGTAAGCTTAACATAGGTAATCTACGATTACAAAAGTCACCTTGTTATTGAACATTGTCACAGTAGCCGAATTTTGCATGGCTGCTGACCTACCATCAGAGGTGCATGCATATGCAAGGTCACATTATCCTACCATTTATAGTGACCAAGACCTGAACTCAACCAAAAACTTTCATGTTAATCAAGAAGAAAATATAGGTCAAAGTAACATAATTTTGCCTGGATGCTGAAATACCAACAGAACTACATGCATATGCAAGGTTATATGATCCTACCATGTACAGAGACTGAGATCTGAACTCCTCCATGACCTTGAATATAAATCAAGAGTAAACTATAGATCAAAGTGAACTAATTTTACTTGGATGCTGACCTACCATCAAAGATGTATGCATATGAAAGGTTGCATTATCTTACAATGTAAAGTGGCTGAGATCTGAACTCAACCAAAAACTTGAATGTAAATCTGTCAAGCAGAAAACATCTATAGGTCAAATTGACCTTATTTTGCCTGAATGCTGACATACAAAAGATGCATTCATATGCAAGATTACATGATCTTACCATGTAAAGTGACCGAGATCTGAACTTGACCAAAAACTTGAATGTCAATCAATAAAGCATAAAATATAGGTAAAAAAGACCAATTTCACCTGGACAAGCATAAAATATAGAACAAATTGACCTAATTTTGCTTGGATACTGACCTACCATTAGAGATCCATGCATATGCAAGGTTACATTATCCAATCATGTATACTGACCGAGATATGAACTTGGATGTAAATTTGAATTGAGGCCAAACAAGCAGAAAATACAGGTCAAAAAGAGGCTGAGAGTCAACCTAAGATACATCTGCATGCAAAGTTTGCTGACCCTAAAAAGCATAGTTGCAGAGGTATATGCCCAAAAGTGGACACAGACGTAGATGCCGAGGGTACTCCAATTGTACCCCTCAACTTCGTTGAGGCGATCTACAAATGATGTTGTCATATGATAATTATGATCTATTGGTAGTAAACATGGTGACTAATGATCCTGTTAAATCTGAACAAAATTTGAGGTAGGTTTCTACCAAACTGAATACATAAGATCTGCCATGTTGAAATAATCAAAGTCCCATAATCCTAAACTAGAGGCTCAGACACTGAGCCTGTATTGCTCACCTGACAAAATGCTTCTATGCCATGCATGACCAAAAATATGTTTATTACCAATGGGGTCAAATATTAAGCTAAGTTCTCCATTAGCACCCATGTTTTTGTCTTATCCTATTGGAATGAGTAATTTTTGCAAAGGACCTTCTATACATTTAGTTAAATTTGCCTGAATAGTTTCAGAGAAGATGATGAAAAGGATGGCTTTCTCATACTGGGCTTCAATGTTGAACTATTTTCTGCAGTGGAGGCCATGTTTTTTACCGGATCAAAATGAATGAGTATTTTGTAAAGTACTTTCCATACATCATTCCTCTAAAGTTTGGTTGAATTTGTTTCAGAGGATTCATACGAGAAGATAAAAATGTGATTTTCCCATAGTGTACAATGTAATACTATGTTCCATGCTGGCGGACATGTTTTCTATCGGATTGTAATGAAATGAGCAATCTTTGTACAGGACTTTCCATACATCACTCTTGTAAAGTTTGGTTGAATTTGCTTCTGTGGTTTCAGAGGAGAAGATGAAAATGTGATTTTTCCCATAGGGTCTAATGTTAAACCTAAGTTCCGCACTGGTGGCCATGTTTTATATCAGATCGGAACAAAATGAGCATTCTTTGTCAAGGACCTTGAGAACATCATTCTTGTAAAGTATGGTTGAATTTGCATCAGCTGTTTCAGAGAAGAAGATGAAAATGTGATTTTTCCCATAGGGTCCAATGTTAAACTACATTCCCAGCTGGCAGCCATGTTTTTTATCGGATCGGAACAAAATGAGTATTCTTTGTCAAGGACCTTTACTACATCATTCCTGTAAAGTTTGGTTGAATTTGCTTCAGTGGTTTCAGAGAAGAAGATGAAAATGTGATTTTTCCCATAGGGTCCAATGTTAAAACTAAGTTCCGCGCTGGCGGCCATGTTTTTTATCGGATCGGAACAAAATGAGTATTCTTTGTCAAGGACCTTAAGTACATCATTCCTGTCAAGTTTGGTTGAATTTGCTTCATAGGTTTCAGAGGAGAAGATGAAAATGTGATTTTTCCCATAGGGTCCAATGTTCCGCGCTGGCAGCCATGTTTTTTATCGGATCGGAACGAAATGAGCAATCTTTGTAAAGGACCTTTAGTACATCATTCCTGTAAAGTTTGGTTGAATTTGCTTCAGTGGTTTCAGAGGAGAAGATGAAAATGTGAAAAGTTAACAGACGACGGACTATGGACGCCAAGTGATGGCAATAGCTCACACTGACACCTCGGGTCAGGTGAGCTAAAAAATTTGATAAATTAAAAATGCTCATCAATATGGTCTGTATATGTCTACTTAAAATCATATAAAAATTTAGATAATTTTTGAGAAGTTGCATCCACAAAAAGTGTGACTTACAGAATGATGAATGGACACAGACAAATACCAGGTCAAACTGAAGCGATGTGGATGGGGACATAACGAAACAAAGTGATGACAATAACTAGCTGACCATTTAGAGTCAGGTAAGCTAATAAATTACCCGTTGGAGCACACAGACTCTGGGTTGTATTTATACAAATAAAAACAAAGCCATACTCTGGAATAGTCAAAGCTTTTTATTATGAATATTCTAACATACGACTATCCAGATCACACAAAACAAGGACATATTAGGTGTTGAGACAGGCCTGTCGAAACACACGTTTTAATGATGACAAATGATAACAAATGGGCATAATTTATTAACAATTCTCATTAACGAGAATATATAAATCAGTTTATAATTTCTATTGCACAAAATTTATAATTTAACAGTTTTTTTTAAAGTAGGAAATAAAATTTGATAAAGCTATGTACAAGAAAGTGCCTAGGGCAAGAATACGGAGTTATACACGACTAAATAAATTAATTCCTTTTACAAAGGATATATTTTTGAATAAATAATAAGTTGCTTATCGAAATAAATAACTAGCAGTAAACATTGATGCTTACTTAACTAAAACCTTTCAATAAATAAATAATTTACAATAAGTTAGCATAAAATATTCAGTGCTAGAAAAAGTTTGTCATGTTTGTTTCTTCTTCTTTTCCCTCTGTCTTTCCATATTACAAAACCAAGGAGTATAAAAGGGAAAAGAAATCATCTGTAAAAGAAAAGAAAACAAGATTTAATACTTTAGCCATTTTTTTAATAATATATGTACTTTACAAAGGGAGATAACTAGTAAATTCTATCATAAAATCACCCAAAAGATAATTTTTGTTGTTATTTGGTAATTCTTTTAGGTTACATGTTTAAGAAGCATTTCTAAGGTTGGAGCTACACATTAATTATTCAGATGTTGTTCAAAATATACAAAAGTTTTCTAATTAATAGTTTTTTTTGGAAATACACAAAGTAATTATTAGGATTATAATATTGTGACAAATTCTGAAAAATCTAGCGTTACATTCTGTTTGTTTAATATTCCACACATAGATACTTTTAAATTCTGTATTCTAGAATTAAAAAAAAGTAGGAGATAATGTTATCTTGTTTCTCTTTCTTATTTAAAGGATCTGCATAAAGAGTTAATTTTGCTTTCGTTGCTGAATACTGCAGAATTTATAAGTTAAGAAAAGTAAAAAAAAAAAAATCAATCAGTTCCATTTTAACTATTATTTTCCAAGCAGTCAAGTCCTAATAAGATTTGTTTGGTGATGAACAGCTCATAAGAAGAAGCTACATGAACACTTTTCCATTGTAAACTTATATTTTCAGAAGTAGCCATCATCCTGAATACTGAAATTTTTTGTAGACTGCAATGTGACCATGAAAATAAGAAGGTTTAAAACATGTCCCAGGTTTCAAGTAGCAGTTTTAACTTCATGTACCCAGCCACACAAACCAGCAAAGTATTATGAGATACCATCTGGCCTATGCCAATCTGTCCCTCGATCCCTTCAATGCCTCTGACTGATAACATGTGAACAAAATAACACACTGTCTTTAAATTTGGTATGTAATTTGTTTACAGTACCATAGAAACCAGAAAAGTTTGATGTCAGATTAAAAGGTCAAAGTAGTTTAAAGTTACACCCCTTAAAACTTGGAAATTTTGAAAACTATCCGCCAGTTTGTGCACAATTTATTGGAATACTTTATATGTAAGTTGTATCCCATGGAGCCCCACATGGTTCTTTAGTTAAGCCCTTGAATTTGTAAATTTGGAGGGTTTCCAACCAATCGCTTGTTAACAAAATTGCAGACCGTCTTCAAACTTCATATATAACTTGTTCAACATAAACCCAGGCCAAAGTGTAACTATAGAATCCACAGTGGAATCTCTTGAGAAAAAGACATTTCTACACTCTTGATAGTTAAATGTTCAAATTTTTAAACGCAAGGCTTGCCAAGCGTTTAAAAATATTGAAAATTTAACTATCAAGAGTGTAGAAATGTCTTTTCTCAAGAGATTCCACTGTGGATTCTATAGTTACACTTTGGCCTGGGTTTATGTTGAACAAGTTATATAAGAAGTTTGAAGAAGGATTTCTCTAATGATTTCAAGGGGATTTTGGACAAAATCTGATCATCCGAAATAAATGTATTCTTTGAGAGTGACGTCATCAGCCATGGTCGCCTTTTTTCATGATGTCACAGTGGTAAAGTGGAAAAAAGGCAAACATTTGACGTCAAAACTGGAATTTCATCCAGTCACTTGCCAAGAACAACATTCTCTCTAGAGAGAAGAAACGTTTTCTCCCACTGTTCAGGACAAGTGAAAACAGGACAGAAATTAGAGAAGTGTAAATTCATTCCCGGTTTGCGCTGATTTCTTCTAAGGGCTTTTCCAGAAAAAAAATGTACAGGGGGCCAGGAACGCAAGTCAAAATTTAGGGTACCTCCACCGCAATTTAATTTTTTTTTTTATGTATAATGTATAACCAATAGGTATAGTTAAGTTTAATACCCCTACCAAGGTAAAAATAATTGACCTGCGTTCCTGCCCCTCTGTACATTTTTTTCTGGAAAAGCCCTAACATGGAATAAATAAACTACTGCACTTTATTTTTTGGATATATTTCCCTATGTTATTTTGGTTGTCGATTAAATACCAAATGGTAGTACTGTATTCCATTGATTGATTGATTGATTAGTTAGAGTTTAACGTCCAATGAGCAATATTTCAGCTATATCAGGACGAGAACAAGTTAATCAATTCAAAACAAATTGTAAGTAAAAGAAGAAAGAAATAAAGGTGGAAGGGACAACCGGGGCAACGANTTTTTTTCTGGAAAAGCCCTAACATGGAATAAATAAACTACTGCACTTTATTTTTTGGATATATTTCCCTATGTTATTTTGGTTGTCGATTAAATACCCAATGGTAGTACTGTATTCCAGAATGAATGTTTGTGGTGGAATAAAGACACTGTTACAAAAATGGATTTACAGTGATGCCCATTATAAATTTAATGATAACATTGCAGGGTATAAAGCAATTACTATTTTTCCCATATGGTGCACCTGACTGCCAGTTAGATTTAAGAACTATGAATGGTGCTAAAATTACCTTATTCTTCTAAGTTTCTGGTTGAGAATCGGAGTAAAAATCCAAAATTGCCCAAACTCTGACAACCAAACATGTTCACAATTATTCATTTTACATTAAGCTCGGCTACCCTAATATTAATCAGACCAAAACCATTATTTACACTAATGCAGTAGTTGAAGTAGCCAATAATTTTTTATCTTGATGTTAATGACATCAAAATAATATATTCTATTTATTAAATAATTTTACCTTGACCCTAGGCCGAGATCATGGACATCACAGTATCTTACCTTGACCCTAGGCTGAGGTCATGGACATCACAATTTATCACAATATCTTACCTTGACCCTAGGCTGAGGTCATGGACATCACAATATCTTCTATTCCTCTTCTTCTTCATCACCTTCTGTTTGGCCTTTTCTTCGGATAATTTCTGGGGGAGGTTTGGGTTTACATATTTCCTCAAACAGATTCATTCTTTCACTATAACTTCTGTTATCCGTATGTCTTTCATATTTACTACATACCAATATTTTTGGCTGTGAAAATACAAAAGAATAACATTTAAATTCTAGATAAATCACTTGTCTGTCTGTCAAGTGCTCTTAAGATAGCAAAAAATGTTTTTGTGAAGCTTGAAGGAACCGGTAAAAACAATTGCCTCTCCGACTGGTTTAAGAAAAATGGCCAGAGTACCATAAAATTAATTTCATTTGGCATCACACAACAAGTGTCCTAAAAATAACTTAATTATGTTGTAACTAGAAGTGGGAGCAGTCGCAAACGACAGCTAATCCCCTCGCCCGCTGTCAAGAAATTATAACCTTAATGTAATCTAAATATGTATGAATGTCTAAGGTATATTCACT
>MJUU01001594.1:127228-156672 GCA_002080025.1 Modiolus philippinarum
GAGAAAAATTAATGAATTCCCATATATCTAGGTGAACAGTCTGTGGTTACTCCCATTCTTTTTGTGGCAGGGCCATGAATATCCCTATCTCGTTAAAGCTGCATCAAACCTTAGTTCCTCTACTTTAAAATAGCAATAAACTCATCCTTGTAGTACAGAAGCAAAGGTTAAAATTTATAACAGAAACCCTTAAAATTTGTTTGGAATTGTGTGATTTTCTTCGTTTAATTTGATTTAATTCACTAGTTTTTTTAATGGAAATAAGATACAATCATACAAGACAAAACACAGACAAACAGAAAAATCTAAGAATTAATTTTGTATGGCCTAAAGCCAATCACAAATTTATTTTATTCTGATACAATTACATCAAATTATCACACTATACAGAAGGTAATTCTAAAGACCTTTTCCATAAAAGATATGATTTCATTTGTATAATTTTTATTCATCTTCATCTCACTTCTTTTTAGCAGCCTTCAATTTTCAGATGCAGATAATAAACTAATTTTTACCTTTAAAATAGTCCCTGAGCATGGGGAGTGCTTATTTTCTACCCATCATTGATCATTATCAATTTTTCTAAGGTCAATCCTAACAGATCTTAACTTCAATTCCCCATGTATTCAATGTTTAATTGAAGATAATCCCAAAGTAGACTCAAACGACAAATTGCCATAACAGTATGAAATCTGTGTACAAAGACATTTTAAAACTTTGTGAGCAATGACAGATCCAAAAGGGGGGGGCAGTTCATTTATAACAATTATGTATTTTTTAATAAATATCCTAATGTTTTTTAAGAAATACCTCCAAAATTTTTGTGCCTCGCTCGCTTGGTGAAATTTCCTTTAACTTCTAAATTGACCCCCCGGCAATTTGCAATTACTTTTATCTGAACATTTTCTAAAGTATCCAATGATCTACAAAATGCAGCACAGGAATCCTGCGAGTTTGAGCAAGAAGAAATCTGCTGCGGCAAATTTCTGAGCTGTTGTACCTGAAACCTGAAAATATATTTGATACTGTGTGCTCTTACGTGCCTATTTCATTCCTGCCACTAGCTTTTTAAAACCAGTACTATATCAAATTTTTAAATATTCTAGAAGCAATATGTAAAAGGAATATTAAATTTGTCATATTAAGCATAGCTAGGAATTCTAAATCTACAACACATAAGAAATTCTTCATTTCTAAAGAAAGGTTGGATTTGGGGAAAAGGTTAAGGTATATTTTTTACTTAAAAGCAATTTTTTTATATTAAAAGTACAAAGCATTGTTTTTATAGCCAAAATTATGATTTAAGCAACTACAATGAATGAGGATGTGGATAAGGGGAGAGAATTCTAAACAAAAATCAGGTATCGTTACACTTACGTTTCATGTTCTTCGCTGTGAATGGTCAAGTAAGGTTAATATATAAATACCGTATAAACTGTCATAATACATTATGAATATTTTATTAACATACAAACAAGCATAAACAAGGAAATTGTCATTTAATCAATATATACAAAAAACTATCTGATTTTCTTAATGTCAAATATACTGAAAAAAAAAAAAAGTTATTTTTATGCTTAAAATAAATTTTATGCTTAAAATACAAGTTATTTTTATGCTTAAAATACAAGTTAAATTAACACGGAAAAATAAAAAAAAATCATGTTTAGATCCATTTCAAATGCAGACCTGTTTACCCCAACTGAAGGCTGTCAGTAAGATTGTCAGTATTTTTTGTATTTTGCCAGTACAATGGTGTTGAGCGCCGCGTTCGATCATAAATAGGTATCAGCTGACATTCAAATGCTTTGGCCCTGGTCACTCACTCTCTTGAGTTCTATAATAAGACGGTGGAATTCAATGTCTCAGTCTGTAATCGACTGCAAATGTCCTCAGCAGTCATCTTGCCACCTTGGGCACACGTAAAATCCACTCCAGCTGACTGATTAAAGAATGGCAATTTATCCGCGCATGAATATTTAAGATCTGTAAGTTTTGTTTGGCAGCCGGTTTAGCTGATCCATCTTGTGTACCTTTCGTTTTTGACATTTTTGTAATTATAACCCGGTTACTACTGCCTCATGACGCTAAGCCATGTCACTTTGATCAAGATCTTTCAAATGTTTGTTAGAGTATTACAATTTCATAAAAGCGCCCAGCTGATTCGGATTGGTGATCTAATTTTAGTAAACAAATTTTTTAAACCGATATTTGATTATAACCGTAATTTTTCTGTATATCACCGTAAAACGTATTTTTGTCACTAATATCGTACAAAATATGGCGAAAACGTAAAAAGTAAACAGGTCTGCAAATGTAAAATTTAACATGGAAGAAATTCTGCCCGTGTAGAAATATATAAATCTTCTTGTCTAAAATGTTGTCCTTTAGTAATATTCCAAAGTTTGAAATAGAGTATAATTCCAAGCTTTCAGATAGTTGTGACATTTTCTTCTCATTTTTCTGTTCTTGATACATGTATTTAAACACCCAGGAGGCATACATCTTGAGCATTTGTGTATCCATAATAGTAACATTTACAAAGGATTCCAAAAATCAGAAGAAAAAATTTAAATCTTGGTTGCCTTATTATTATTAATTGTTCAAATCAAAATAATGTTTCTCAACTCCAAAATGGTTCAGAATTTATGTGGTCATTGGAGAGACACAATCATCTGTAATATAAAGTCCTGAGACTTGACTTACTGTGATGTGGGTGCTTCTTCTGTGTCTGACATTGTGTAAATTTAGTTAAAGCCTGCAATCATAAAACAAAAAAGATTTGTAAAAACTGACTTAAACAAAAGTGAAATACACATATTTTTGTTATTAATTGACCAAGGGCAAATGTCTATAACAATGTAGTGTATTTTTGGAAAGCATTGTTATAATAAAGTTAGTTTTTTGTAAAGAAACACCATGCAAAATATGAATTTCTAATACGTTAAAACCTTGAAATAATACTTTCAAAGATAAGATTTCAAGAATATACATGTATGGTGGTCAGTTTTCCCATATCCAACATTTTTTTTTACTTCTTTTCCCATTTACCACATTTTGGGTTTTTCTCCCCACTTCCCACTTTTGTGTTCTCCATTTCTCTATATTTTCATCATTTTCCTGATTCCCAAAAATGTTTGACCCCCTTTCTCTTTCATATTCCGAAAAAGTGTCACCCCCCTCACAGAAGAAAAGGTCTAAATTTCCATCATTTTTTTCAAGGAGTACAGGCACTTCATGCCAGAATCATAGTTTTTGCAGATGCTGATATTATGTAGTTCTGTAGATACTTGTCCCAGTCATTAAAGTACAATTTATACAGCAGATAAAATGATAATCAATTATCATTACCTTCCTTAAAGGGAATTAACTCTGCTGTAAGAAGTCATTTTTTTATCTGATGCATGAAATTCCTTTCATAAATCATAGATAATCATTTGTAACTTTATTGACAAATAAAACTATAAAAGGCAAGAAATAATAATTTCAATCTGCCCTCTCAATCCGAATAGGAATTCTGCTTTGAAGTGTAAGAGGATAATACATGTATGGAGTAAACAATTCAGACCCAATATATCATATTACAAAAGGTATAAATATAAAACTTTTACAGATCAAACATGTCAAATTAATAAGTTAATTAGTTTGAGTAATTTACTCAGCAGCTGTTGTTCGTTGTTATACACCATAAAATTTCAGATACCAGTAAGTCAATTCAAATAGTTGTTATCATAATAACAATCCCATAGCCATTTCCAAATTCACCCCCCTCTCAGAACAAATGAATGCCGAGACAGGAAAGTTTTAATGGTAAGTACTAAAATAGATTATTATTTTAACAGTCTACATATCATCAGATCACCATCAGAAATTTGTACGTTTTGCCCAAAGGGCATGAAGGGTACAATGTCAACTATCGATCTGCAGCTGTGCGCTACCAGTGACTTCTTGATCAGTCATAAACATTGACAGGAAATCATAAGTTAGGGCTGTAAAACAGACCTATGTACTAAACTATGCAGTTGTTGTGTATATTTTTAAAAAAAAATATGAAATAGACAAACAGAGGACAGATATAGTGAAAGATGAGGCATGGATTAGATGAAATTTGTAATTCAAATGGCCATATAGAGCAGATGAGCTTACAAGGTATATTTAATAATACAGTACTGTAAGAGAGATTCACGTGGGTACTGAAGTTAGGTCTAATTTCCAAGCAAATGAACTACTACATCATATTATGGAATCCATACCTTAGAATTTTAATAACAAGGGTGGATCCAGGATTTGAAGTTAGAGAGGGGGGAGGTAATTGAAAAAAATTCAAGTTTTAAGACTAATTTTGGCAAAAAGAAATTACATTTTTTTCAAGTTAAAGGGGAGGGGAGAGGAGGAGGAGGAGGCACAGCCCCCCCCCATCTGTTCCCGAATAAATTAGTTGAAATTCAAGATCACTTACCTAGATACACAACAGAATCTAGATTATTGTACAAAGATTATGTAATTCTTATTGTAGGAATTATACAAAATGGCTGCACTGCAGGTCATAAACAACACAATATCGCAAAATCTGTTGGCAAAACATGTACAGTAACATCTTGTATCATTTACTGGCTATCATCAATTTTTTCAAGACAATGTTGATTTATTTATAGAAAGTAGATATATTTTAAGAAGCATGTAAAATGCAATCAACATTATATTTTGGTAATTAACTAGAGGAAATGTCATTCAATATAATGGAATGAAAAGAAAAAGCAAAAATAGATACGTTACTGAAAGTTTTACTGTTTATTAAACTCTCTTTTCATGTGAGTAAAATAACTACTAATCTAACTCTTTTCCTACAGTGACATTAATGCAAAATGAAGTCAATGAACTGCCAATATTTGATTTTTTTATTCAAATTACAAACATACAAGACAAAAAAACTTACTCTTCTGTTTTGGAGGGGTACATTATTTGACTGAAACCTATGCAGTGTAAGAAAAATTAAAAATCTGCTGTTCTTGTCCTTGCATTAAAAGCTTCATAAATCTAATGACCTTTATTTTTTGGTGAAGGGACACCCTTTTACATATCCACATTGATGTATAACATGCAGCATCACAAATCTGCACCTAATGAGAACTTCATTGTAATCAACGCCCTCAGTCTAGCAGTTTTTTCCCTATAAACCCTGTAACAAGATTGGCAAAGAGTGAAAAGGGGCTTTTGCTTTATCCCCTCCCAATTTGCTAGGCTAGAGAACAATAATCAAATATTAGCCTTGCATGAGGTTGCATTGCAATAACATTTCGCGGGTGGATAAGTGATCTAAGGCACTGGACATGGTGCTGGCAATGTAACAAAAAAGTTCAACTAAAATAAGGGAAAAACAAAAATTCTTCAAATTCAATTTGGGCTGATTTTTATGAAAATTGTGTAGCATGAATACAAAATCAAAATCTTGTCTTTTTCAATAATCTGGCACGAGAATAGCCAATAAACTGCTGGGCCAAAAGCGCATGATATGCCCATCCAGTCAACTCAAACTTTTGGGAGTTATTGGATCACAAGAAAAATTTGATTGAAAAAGTATCAAACAGATATTTACAGTTACGAGTAACAAATAACAAATTAATATCTTAACTTAATGCAGAGAAAAAGTGCATATATAACAAACATTTATAAAAATACAATCATATACCAAAAGTTCGTGAAAAAAAGGGGGGGTGAGAAACAAATATTTTTCAAAAATTTACTAAGTCCAAGGGCCATAATTATGCAAAAATCATCAGACTGGAACTAAATTCACACTTGATTTATAACTCTAATCGAGACAATCATATGCCAAATATCAAATCAATATATTGAAGCTATGCAAAGAAAGGTGTAGAAACTAATATTTTTCAAAAAGTCTAAGGTATACTCTGTACAAAATCGACCAATCAGACCCAAATTAAAACTAGTTCTTTATCTCAACTCGAAACACTCATACATCAGATATCAAATCGATATATCAAGTGGTTACAGAAAAAAACTCTGGAAACATATATTTTTTCAAAATTTCACTAAGTCTAAGGCTCATAACTCTGTACAAACTCGACCGACCAGAACCAAATTCCAACTTGATCTGTACACTCATATATCAAATAGAAAATCAAAATGTCAAGTGGTTACAGATCGTAAATTCCAGAAACTGAAAAGTTACCCAACAAATGGAGGGTATATCATAATACATCCCATCTTTCCACGTGCAAATACCCAGCACCTGAATCAGTTTTCAGGGGCTTTGGCTACAGAGCTGCCAGGTGCGTCCCCAGGTGGTGGATAGGGGAATACCCCTGAAAACTGATTCAGGTGCTGGGTATTTGCACGTGGAAAGATGGGATGTATTATGATGTACCCTCCATTTGTTGGGTAACTTTTCAGTTTCTGGTCATAATATGGGAAGCCTGACCACAAACCATTGTAGCCAAACTGTGTGGAGAAACACCATGCTCCATGCAGTATAAAGACCCCTTCTATATTTCTCTAAAGAGAGCAGACGCACAGGGCATCGTATAGAAGGCTAAATTTCCTGCCCCTACCCACTTCTCCCCATTTCCAGTGGCAATCAAAAGTCGTTACCCCGGTTGTCCCTTCCTCCTTTATTTTTTTCTTCTTTTACTTTCAATTTTTATTTTATTGATTAACTTGTTCTCTTCTTGATATAGCTGAAATATTGCTAATTGGATGTTAAACCAATCCATGTGCAAATAAAAACATTCAAAAATTGTCAGTGAATATTGAGCTAGAACGAAGTAATAAGCATCTTTTGACCCTGCTGTCAAAATCATGTACATGTATCGTTGTTCATGATCTATGTTCATGATTGCAGTCAATTTACAATTTACAATCATTACTTAGGGCTTGTTTATTTGCTATGCTTCTGACAATGGCATTTTTTATTAGATCATCAAGTTTTTAAAATAGCACTAGTCTGCCATTGACCTCTCTGGTTGAACAAGAACAACATTTGGAAGAAGGCTTTGCAGACATGGTCCTTAACATGCAAGTTGAAGTTGAATTTTAATGGAAGTCCATAGAAAACAATTATAATTAATACCTTCTATTGTATTAGAAGAATTGTTTTTTGTCAAAAACAAATGCAAGTAAGCAATTGATTACTATTGTTTGCCAAAAATTAAAGATTCTATAGCCAAATATGTGTAAATACCCACTTTAACCCCCTTTTAAGCTACTGGACCGTAGCTCTAGGTCCTTTTATTCCTTTCTGATTTATCAAAACGTCAGCACAAGGACCATAAGAGCTTTGGTTCCACAGCTACCCCTTTTACGTCCTTTATTCATAAATGATCGAGGTCAATAACCCGAAATTAAAACTTAAGCTTGTGTGTGAGGCAAGGAACATCATACTAAAATTTGATAATGATCCACCCACTACAGACTACACCATAATACAACCCTAAAACCTTTTGGTTATATAACCAGAGGCTCCCAGGAGCCTGTATCGCTCACCTGGTTTTCAGTTGCCACAATCAAGGTAACAATGTAAGTTATACAGTTGATCTTCAGTTTCTCAAACTTTCGTACGTCCAACACCTCCAATATCTTGAACTGTTTTTAAAGTCTGATCATGTTTTATTATATTTCTTTGTTGGGATTTTTCGATAAAAAACGTTCTTGNTTTAGAGAAATATAGAAGGGGTCTTTATACTGCATGGAGCGTGGCGTTTCTCCACACAGTTTGGCTACAATGGTTCGCGGTCAGGCTTTCCGTATTATGACCTGACTACCCCGCATAGACAGGGCATTCCCCTATCCACCACCTGGGGACGCGCCCGGCAGCTCTGTAGCCGAAGCCCCTGAAAACCGATTCAGGTGCCGGGTACTAAAATTTGATAATGATCCACCCACTACAGACTACACCATAATACAACCCTAAAACCTTTTGGTTATATAAAAATGTATCAAATTTTCATCTTGAATGACTCAAAAAAACTTTTCAAAACCAAACAGAAATTCAGGATAGGTTCAAGGGAAAAGTGCATCAGTCTTAATGAAAATTAAATACATGTAGGTGAAAAACATGTTTTTGTTTTTTCTTCAATCAGTACTACCTTACAATCTGTTGTCTAAATACCTACAGATTAAAAGTATAACACAGCATATTTACCTAATCAGTATATAAGACTGATGTTGGCACTGATTAGTATAACCTTGCATATTGATATATAGATAATAATAACCATATGATAAGTAATTGTCATGTCTATATAGCCTTAACATATCATCCCTATAGACACTCTATGTTTTCTTTTCTTATCAAAACTGTATATTAAAAACACATGTATTATTAAAGGCACCTAAAAATACATGTTTCAAGGAAAAAAGATGAAAATACAAAATAGTATAAGAGGATTAATTCTTATGTTTTAAAAAAGCTTGCATCCATTTTTTCCTGTTCATAAAAACCAATTTTGAGTTTATCCTGGGTTGGATTCTAGACTGCCTTGATTTCAAAATTTCAATATATTCAATTTATTTGCTTTTTGTATATGTAAATTGTTGTATATGTAAATTGTTGAAAATATTAGCCTGCATTTGGTTGGCTGATATTTTAAATGGTTTATAGCATTAAACTAGATAACTCCAAAAAGGATGCTAGATACATGAAGTGAATTTGTCTGAAAAGTATTTCTATGATGGCACCATTGGCAGATCCAGAAAAGGGGGGTTCCGGGGTTGGATCCCTCCTCTTTTCTGGAAAATTAAAAAAAATTGTGCAGAATTTAAGGAAATTTGACAAAAAATGGTAAAAAGTAGCTAGGAACTTTTTTTAGAACCTTATTGGGATCAACCTTTTTTGGGGCTCAATCTGCTGGTGGACACAACTGAATAGACTAACATGTAACAGAAATAACATTCAAGACAATTTAGTGTTCTGGAAACAGTGCTATTAAAGACCAGTAGAAACCCTGGAAAGATCACAAATCATGTCTTAAAGTTATCCCACAAAATCTTACAAAATCTCAATAAACCCCCTGCAAAATATGACTTACATAAACAAAAAATTCCAATTGTCAAACTTGCCATAAGAACAACTTCAGGGCCCTATAATCTTTAGTAACTGAGTCAGCATAAAATACTAGAAGAGAATGTATGGATAGGGATGTAAACAAACTTACCTCAGATGTAAACCCACTTCAACAGGAAAGAACATGCAGAAGAATGATAAAGGAGACTGATTGAATGATTACAGCCCCCCTTCTGTTGTAAACATCTGGTATTATTTACTTGTTATATAATTACATGACTGGGGTGCCTTCTGTGTAAACAATATGTAAAAAGGTAGACATAATGGAGTGTTAATTTGCAACTAAACATTGATGAGTGTTTAATTAGAAATCAATTTGATGGTTTATTTTTTAATCTTTTCTCAATTTCCTTTAACTTGTGTTTATAATTATCATGTCTGCAAGTTTCTCTTTCATTTTAATGAATTTATTGCTTAACAGCATTAAAACTGCAAGTCAATTAATCGCCATATTTACAATCTTGCTTTCTTTTTTCACCATATTATTTTCTCAATTGACAAACATGATGATGCACATTTTTCTGTCATCAAAACAACTTTTATCTCAACAAAACATCATTTCAAACCTCCAAAGAGCCCTTTTTACGGTAGCTAAATATGAAATGCTGGTACTTAATATATATCCCTTATAGGGGTTAAACCCATATGGTATATCTTATTCTTAGTATTCACTTAAAATTGCAAGTTAAGGTATGTTCTACATACAACTAGTAAGTACTATCCCCTTTTTTCAATGTTCATTGAAGAATGAGGTTGGTAGCATGGATAAATTTTTATAATGATTTTTGTTAAAATATACCCTAATGTGTATTTATACAAAGTTTCAAGACAATGGCATACATGCTTCACAGAAAAAAAAATTTAACCTGAGTTGGGACAAATAAATGAACAGACGGATGGACAGACAGACCCGAACACTATAAGCCCCCCTACTATCTTAGGTGGGGCATAAAAAGAAAACAGTACAAGGGGAAATGTCACGTCTTTAGAATACCGTATAAGTGTTTTTTTTCACGGGACGCAAACTTCGTGATTTCTTTTAAAATTGTTGGATTTTATTTTCGTTGGACTCAAATTTTCGCGATTGCTTATCATTTACAGTATAAAGTCTCATATAAATTATATTTCGCTACTTCAGAATGGTCGTGAATAAAGCGAAAATTAAGTCCTCGCGAAAATAACCACTTATATGGTATGCAAAATCCCGAAATCCTGGACATATTTTTTGAAAAGTCCAGATTCTGGTTTTTTCCTAAAATTTTACATTTTCAAAGTTCAAATAACCAAAATACTGAAATTACTGTGAATTTAGTTTCTGTATATGGCCATCTCCACAACTTATGTCTCTTCAGTGCAGATCAATCAAAACATTTGGAAAACAAAAATCCAAAATACGTGTGAAAGCTGACAGAAAATATTATAATACCAATAAATCAGCTAAGGACAGACCTATACAAGAGGGAAATATTTTTAGTTAAATAATTTTTTTTTTTTTGAAATTCAGATATTGTAAGTTTCTAAATAAAATTAGTTTTTAGGCAAGCACCGAAGTACTGGCTACTGGGTTGGTGAAAACCAAAAAATAAGTTTAGTTTCAAGGCATATGATATGTAAATGAACTCCCCTTATGTTTTGCTAGATTTCAATTCATGTACAACCAAATAAAATGAAGTTTGTGAGAGACCAATTTTTGTCAATCCTGTAAGTGTCAGCAGCAAAATATTGATTTCCCATCTCTTAAAGCATCCGTATCCCATGTCCATGGCAGTTTCATCTCGAATTATAGAACTCAATTTCCTCAAGTTAAAAAAGGCCAATCCTGGTGTCCAGAAAACCAGAGGCTCACATGAGAGCCTGTATCGCTCACCTGTTGGCTATTGATCAAATAATATTTTCCCACATGGTTAAATGATTGATCTGAAGTGACAGCCAATTGGTAGTAAAATAAAAATACCGAAGTTGCAAAACAAACAGTAAATTTTGTTGTGATGTACACATGTTTTAAGGGGTAACCTATGCTAAAATGCCTAGTAAATATCAATTACGTAATGGTTTTCAAGAAAAAAAATTAACAACATCTTCCCATAATGTTCTAGATAAAACTGTTGTATTAACCCATAGCGGCCATCTTTTACATATAATTTGGTAGATAACCATCAAGTAACCATACCTAGTTAATATCAACTTGATGTATGAAACGGTTTTCAAGAATTTGCAATTTACTACATTTTCCCATAGGGTCTAATGTAAAACTAAGATCGGCATTGGCAGCCTTCTTGGATTTATGATTGTTACTAAAATCAAACATTTGTTAAAGGCCCATCATGTGCCGATGTCGAATTGATATCAACTTGATGTAGGAAACTGTTTTCAAGAATTTATAATTTACAAAATTCTCACATGTTAAACTATGGTGTCTGCTGGCAGCCATTTTGGATTTGTGAATGGTACAAATACCATATTCCTCGTATTAAGTGCCCCTGCCGCTATAAGCNNNNAAATCCTTAAGCGCCCCCTCAAAATTTCACTAGAAACCGTAATTTCTGTATTTATTTGTACATTTTCCGTCATTGATTTGTTTTTCGTCAATTGCGCATGCGTATGCATTTAATTTGCGGTTGTAAACAATCAAGTTATCATGTTTTCCGTTTCATTTCGGTACAAACAACTGATCAGCATTATTTTTTACGCCTGTTTGTAAAAGATTCAATAATTGAAGCATTTTTACATTGATTACATCATGTACTTAAGAAAGATCGAAGAATTTCGTTACAAGAGCTTTGTTTTGGAACTCAGTTTTTATCCTACTTAATAAGCGCCCCCCTTTTCGAAGAAATACGGTATGTAAAATTTGGTAGATCACCATCATGTTACCAAGCCTTGTTAATCAACTTGATATATGAAGTGGTTTTCAAGGATTTAGCAATTCAGAACATTTGCCATAGGATAGGGTCCAATGTTAAAATAAGATCTGCAGGAGAGGCCGTCTTGAATTTATGATCGGTACTAAAATCATGATGACTTAGGCCAAGTTTGGTTACAATTGGCCAATTAGTTATAGAGGAGAACATTTTTGAAATCATGACAGACCGACAACAGACACAAAGTGATTGCTAAAACTCACATTCTTTTTAGGTCAGGTGAGCTAAAAATAGGGATTGTCCATTTTATATGCTACTATGGGGATCATTCAAGTTTGTATTGTTACACCAATTTCCAGTATCTTCCAAAATTTCATTGCTCAATCTATTGTTATTTAGGTTTCTTTTTTTGTATGGTTAGGTTTCAATTGTAGTAAAAGTTAAAGAGGTAATATTTATGAGTGACATTATACAATCTGTGCCAGACTTTGATCCTTTAGCCAGTATGGCCCAGTAAGGTCCCTTGGATTACTAGCCTGAACTAAAAAAAATTATTAGCCTTTACAGATGATTCTAAGTTCTTAAGGTAGATAGACACTTATATTTTCATTCATGAGAATTTGTTGTAAATCAGTACAATTGAAGACTCAATATCCTACTAACAAGTAATCTGCAACAAAAAGTATGAAGCACCGTACTTTTTTCTAGAACTGAGATCAATGTTTGCTCATTTTAGGTCACTTTTTTTTCGCCTAAATTTACAAAGAATGCATGGGGAAAACATGATCTTAAAAGAAAATTACAATTTATCCAAGAGATTTTTTTTTGTATTTTTGTAAATTATACATGTTATAGTTTTAAATCTGAACTAGGGGTTGAATGGAAAATATTTGATAAAGTTTCATGATTTAACATTATTTACAGGAAAAGGGAACTAATTCAAGGCAAAGTTGACAAAATATGACCTCCAACTTTTGTCAATCAATTATAAAGATGTCAAAAGGTGCTTTTGGCCTGATCTGTATCCGACTGTTCATTTTTCAAATGCGCAACTAAGTGCTCATTGAAGCAATTCTGTAAGTGGATAGTGCATGTAAAACGAACAGATCAAATTTACTATACCTCAGCTGAAACTTTTATCTAAAAGGGCCGTTACATGAAACAATTCATTGGTTGTTGTAGCCAAATTTCACTTTCATAAGTGGATAATTACTGAGGTCATCATGATCTTGGACCTACAATGCATCAGACTTTTTACATGTCTTGTTATTCTTATTGTTTATGCAAAATGTCTCAAGACTGGTCTTATATTTTTAGGTACTGTTGCTGAATGGGTTTTTAAGTGTGTTTTGGTTTGGGTTCCCAGAAAACTACTCAGCTAGGAAAACACATGCATAACATGCTATGTTATAGTCCATTGTGTATGACCTTACTGGTCCACTAGTTCCTATTGTGTAACCAATTTAACAAATTGAGTAAGCTGTACCTATTATTTTTTTGACCAACTGGTATTGCTGAACTACAACATATATTGGAAAAAGTTTTTGGTGGATTGCTTCTGTTAACTAATCAACATAATCAGGATCCTTTTGAATTGTCCAACAATACTATTGTATATCAATCTGTTACAGCCTGAGGAGGTTTTACCTTGATCTGTTGATGAAAATAGGGACTATAAATTGTTTACATTTAATGACAAAATATTGTACTTAATTAAAATTCTTAAAATTACATAATTCAAAAATAAATATTGCAATATAAATAAAGGGAATGTGAATTAATTGTCATTTTTTTCTTTCATTAATTAAATAGATTTATCTTTTTATAAGGCAATACTTTATCAAGGTAAAACCTCCCCAGGCCATGACAGATTGATATACAATAGTACTGCTGGACAATTCAAAAGGATCCTGATTGTGTTGATTAGTTAACAAAAACAACCCACCAAAAACTTTTTCCAATCTATGTTGTAGTTCAGCAATACCAGTTGGTCAAAAAAATAATAGGTACAGCTTACTCAAATTGTTAAATTGGTTACACAATAGGAACTAGTGGACCGGTAAGGTCATACACAATGGACAATAAGTTATATCAAGATACTAGGTATTTGTCTGACAATCAATGTTTATTTTGTTGGTATTGGTACAACGTGGTAGTTATCACCCTGAGGGTGTAAGCCCGATGGGTTATAACAAGTTATACTATGACCCTGTGGTCCATTTCAAAGGTTTTAACAATTCAGATGGGGAGTCTTTCAGGAACTTGACCCTAGTTTATGAAAAAGCAGCATTAATGCAGGATATCTGACTACATTTAATGAGTGAAATCATGGTATAAATGTTGTAAAAAGTGTCACTAAGGAAATTGTTTTACACTGTAGTAGTAAACCAGTACACCCCTTCTAGGTATGCACCATTTGTCAATGGAAAAAGATTCTAACTTCATGATGTACTAATACACCTGATATTCACACCAATAAGTAGACTTTGCCCCATCAAGGCTACAATGGATACCATTCAAGAATATTTAATATGGTGTTTAGGGTATTACTAGATACTTCCTACAGTGAAGTATCAAGGCTACTGTAAAGTGTTGGGGGAGGTTGCTATGCCAAAAGAGGCTACTAAAAATTCAGTATCAAGGGCTCACTAGTATGTCTAAACATTGCTTTAAAGGTGTTGCTAGGTCCATTCTAAAGTTTAGCCTACTACAGGGGTAGGCAGTTAGTTCAAGTGTGTGTTTGTGTTATTTCCATGTTATCATGAATAATGGGCTACAAAATTTCTGTTTGTGGTAATTTAGCTCATTTCATGTGCAAATTGCAAGACATTTTTCACCTTTGTTGAAAATGCATGGTAGTTTACCATGCTGTTAAGTTCAGTGTGTGTGTTTATGTTCAATTGTTTGGGTGGGGATTGGGTGGGTAGGGGCAGGTCACATATTCACAAGGGGTTATATTTGTTGTGAAAGGGAGGAGAACTATATATCCATGCTTAACTTTAGCTTAGCTACTAATATATAGCATTAAAATTGTTGTTACAATGTAAATACACATACACAGTGTATACATAGGATGTTTGGTACATAAAAATCAAGGTCATTATACTGTTCAATGATTTAATTGGATAATTAAAGAATTGCTCTAGTCATGCAATGAACTGTAATTGTTGCACAGGATTTCATACAATCACCCATGGTAAAATCCGGGGGTAAAATGAACATGGAATTTGAGGATGAAAACACATCTTAACTTGACAAAACTTTACAGAATGTATGGAGAAATAAATAGGTAATGTAACAGGCTAGGGAGAGGTTATGTGTCAGGTTGAATCATAATACTGAACATTTTCAAAGCCATTGTCATAAAATTGTAACAGTAAATATGGCCTACCTATTAATCTCGAAAACAAAATGGCCGCCAGGAATTCTGTGAAAAGCTGGAATGTACAGAAGAGGTGTAGCCAAGTAAAACACAGTTGATTGCAGCAGAAGAGTCATGCATCATAGAACTTACTATATATACTTGCTAAATTTTAGGGGGGGTTCAGGTTGCCATAGAAACAATTCTAAATAAATATTTTTGAGTATAAATTGTTATAATCTGAGATCAAATATGAATAACTAAATCAAAGTTTACAACATGTTGAAAAAAATATCTTCGTAGGAAGTTTTACAAAGTGCACATAAAATGTCTTAAAATAAGCCACTTACCTTGCACGTAATAACACACCCAGAGCAGAATGGAATGATCTCACAGATGTAGATATCTTTCACAAGTAGCATCTTCAGATGGGGCATTCCATATAAAGATTGTATGAAATTTGAGAGGGCTTTGCACAGCTGGGTCATTTAGCTAATCCCACAAAACAGTGGTGATCTACCTAATCATGCTGAAAAGTATAGGATTATAAAATATTAATTTGAAGTTATCATTATCTTCTAATTATGGAGATAATCAACATTTGTAATAATGCTGCATTCTTACATAATTACTTCATCCAGACAGTCTGATAAAAAATACCTGTTTGCACCATCTTCCCTAATGAGTTCTTGTTTACATAGAAACAAAAATAATCAATTATCTGTTTTTACAAAAGCATTAAGAAAACAAATAAACTTCTTGCATATGCACCTAGAAATATCTACAAATTGTATGTCTGCAATTAGAACGTTATGATAACACAACCTATTTGGTACATATAAAATTTACACATTTTTACAATTGCATAATATTCAGGTTCATTTCCACAAAGTAAATTTTTGAGATGTATTAATTATTACAAAGAATTAATGAAAAACTTGCATTTTAGAAACAAGAAAGGGAGACAATCCCAGTATACAGCCCACACAATCTTTTTTATTTCACATACTTATGTACAAAACATGCAAAGTAAGAGAATGTCAATTTTTAATTCGAAAGATGAAGGCTGGAGAGTTATTAAAACCATCAGAGAGATGTTACATTATCTTCATGAGGGACAGGAAACTAACATTCATTTAAATCAGCTGCATGCTTTCGACCAGATAAAGTCCGTAAATTTTTTTCAAAATACATTTTTATGAGTCAAATAATAATGTTGTTGCTATATAAAACTAATAATAACATACAGAAGATAGATATTCACAATTATTTACGTCCCTCCCTCTATCAAGAAATTCAAAGTGCCTGTCGCATAGTTATTTGTCAAAGGTAGCGTGGACAGAAGAAATCAACCAGTTTGTACCTGTGTTGTGTATTGGCTATTTATAGGAAATGGATCAACATACATATGAAAACAGAATAGCCAGGTGTAATATATATATAAATTTTACTTTCTGTTCCGATGTGATAATTGAATAAGTTCACTAATTTCCAAATAAGAATACAAATTAGAAATTTTTATGCAGCAGTCATTTGATTTTCTTGGATGACTGCAAAGGTATTTGCTTTCCTCTATTGGCTTTTTAACACATGGGACTTGACACCCAAACAAAAATCACCCCTTTCGATTATTGCCATGTGATTGCGGAATTACCTCTGATTTTTTATTTTTGATAAAATGTACTTTCTTTTCATCGCTGAACGAATGAGTTCTCTATGAATTTATCAAAAAGTCTAAACGATTCCTTATTACATGAATTTTTGTTGGCAAATGAAACACACACATCATTTGCTGCATTTTCTTTCATTTTCAATATTTAAAGTATAATATTGTTTATAACTGATTGTATATTTCAAAGTGCATGCTCTTATGTTATATGTAAATTATTGTGTTACGGAGAAGACTTCATAAGTATGATTTACTTGTGTCTGATCCGATTTGTCTGTCCTTTGAGCAAAATACAATACATTTAAACAAATGAGTTCTCTAATTTCCCAATAAAGCATATAAACATGTTCGTTATTTTCTATGCATCTGTTCTTTGGCTGATTACCTGGTACAAATGTTTGCTGTGTGTAGATTTTCGAGTTTCAGCTAATGAATTGATACCCCATATTGACCACCTCCAAACAACTTTTGTAGAACAGATACTTATATTCACATGTATGGCTTGTGTTGTTGCTTTAAAATTATATTTCAATACAAAGTTTTTTTTGAAGATGTTACCATTGACATTTTTTTTGCATTGCAGTTTACATACAGAATCAAAATCTTGAAGTGAAGTCTGTGTTATATATATATTAAAAAGAACTTGGCATGTTCAAAAGTTCTGAACTGAAAACCTTTTGTACATTGTTTCAGTATTTTTTTGTCTTTGTTTTTTGTTTGTTGTAGGGTGCACTGTTGAAATGTCCATATCGGACAACAAAGTTAAGTATCATCTAATACATTGGTTTATCAAAGTATTTTTGGAAAAAAAGTTTTAAGCTTATTGGAGAAATTTAAATATATAAAAATAATCATTTGGGAACTAAAGTTTTTGAAGCAAATCATACCTGTTAACCCTCCCACATTGCGAGGGAGACTCCCACTAACTCATCAAATCTCCCACTTGATAAGGGTCTCCCTCATGGGAGACCAAAATCTCCCACAAATAGAAAAAACCTCCCACAATCTCCCACATTTACAAAATAGTGCAATATTTTAAGAAAAAAAAATGTAATTTCCTACAAAAATGTTTATTTTATTGCTTTATTTATACTGAAAACTATTATGATTTACACAACATGACAATAGAAGGCACCCAAACCAGTTAATTATGTTGTTTTAATTAATTAATCTTATAATGTCATTTGCTAATTACTCATTTATCTTTTTATCACGAGGAGAATTACAAAAAATGCATGTTTATGGTCGTCGCACAAAATCTCCCACAAACAAAAACTGTTATGAGGGAGATCTCCCACATAGTCCTTTTTAAAGGTTAACACCTATGAGTAAATACAATTTTTTTTAATTTAGCGTAATTTTGAAAAAATTTAGTGTCTGTAAATGACAAACCAAGTCCTTGTATAGTAAGGATTACTGAAGGAATAAACTGCCAGAATGAAACAAACAGACACCAAAATTAGAAATTAAAATCTATTTGATTTTTTAAAAATGTATTTACACATTTGAAGATCTCGTCCTTCTTGTTGAAAATCTACAAAAAAATGATAACCATGAGCATTTTTCTAAAATAAAGTGAATTAAAACTAGTGAATGTGTCTATAAGACATGGATGTCCCGCAATAGGCATTATAAGTAGATACCAATTTAACCCAAGTCCCACATGGAACCTTATAAATGGGGAATTATAAAGTGCTTATAAAGGGGGTTATAATAATGAAACATTATAAGGATATTATGCATAGTTAATAAAACAGGATAAATGATAGTCACTGAAGCATGCAATGTAGGTCATAAAATGAAATGTACATGGCCACCCAATGTGGTTGGGCTTAGGGGAATACTCCTTAGGGTGAACGTAAATGCTATGAGGCAATATTATGAAGATATCGTGTATAATTGCAATGGACCTAAACACAAAACTTAATCGAAGTCACTCAAGTGTGAAATGTAGGTCATAGACACCTAATTGTTGGTGCTTTATGTAGTAATCATTAAGATGAATATTATAGTGCCATATCATAAAGTATTGTTGGGACCTAAGTGGCCGAGTGGTTAAGGTAGTTCTACTACCTATACAACCACTGTAGTCTATCACCACTGTGGTGTGAGTTCACGCCCCACTTTGTACATTACAAAAAAGGGTGCACTCGACATACAATCGAACGTGATCAGGTATGTCAGTTACCTGCCCAAGGTCATTGGTTCTCTCTAGGCACTCCAGCTTCCTCCACCACTAAAACTGACTGTCATGAGATAGCTAAAATACTACTGAAATTGACGTTAAACCAATTATCAGTTGATGAACCAGAGGCTCCCAGGAGCCTGTATTGCTCACCTGGCTTTCAGTTGCCACAATCAAGCTAACATTGTAAGTTATACAGCTGATCTTAGTTTCTCAAACTTTGGTAGCTCAAACAACACACCTTGAACTGTATAATGTTTTACTATATTTCTTTGTTGTTTGTTTTTGACAAATAATGTTCTTGCTAAGGACAACTTTCGACACCAGTTTTGAAGTCGGGACATCATTTTTTCATGGAGGTCAATGAACGATTTTCAATATTGGTTTTGAAGTCACAACATCAATATCTATTTGAAAAGCAAATTTCATTAAGATTGGACAATGTCAAATTTTTACTGCCTTTTTTGGCAGCCATTTTGAAAGTGGCGGTCAACGAACAATTTCAACACAGTTTTGAAGTCGCAACATCAATATCTATTTGGAAACAAAATTTTATTGATATCGGACAATGTTGAATTTTCCCGCCTTTTTTGGCAGCCATTTGAAAATGGCAGTCAACAAACAATTTTCAACACTGGTTTTGAAGTAGTGACATCAATATCCACTTTGATACCAAATTTTATTGAAATCCGACAATGTTGAATTTTCCCACTTTTTTTTGGCTGCCATTTTGAAAATGGTGGTGAACGAATAATTTTTAACATCAGTTTTGAGGTTGGACATCAATACCTTTTTGGAAATCAAATTACATTGAAATCGGACAATGGTGAATTTTCCCGTCTTTTTTGGCAGATATTTTGAAAAACGGTGGTCAATGAAGAATTTTCAAAACCAATTTTGAAGTTGCCATCGCATGGCAAACATTTTATCAATTTACACTGAACCTTCATCTTCTAAAGTTTTGGAAATAAAAGACGAAAAATATGAAAATTTTGAAAATTCTTTGAAAAAAAGGGCAGTAACTCCTAAAAGGATTTTTGGATTTTCTTCAAAATTTCAGGGTGGGTAGAACTTGATATGCTGAACATTTCTGAAATTTACACATGACCTCTATTTGTTACACTTTTTGAAATAAAAAATAAAAAATAAAAAATGCACAACTTTTGAAAATTTTACGGAAAAAGGGCTATAACTCCGAGATGGGTTTCAGATTTTCTTCAAAACTGCACAGTAAGTAGATCTCATCATGCTAATAATTTTAACCCCATGTCAGATTTTTGATATCTGTAACGGTTTTAGTCATTGGCCAAAAACTGCAATTTACCCCTATGTTTTATTTTTAGCAACTGCGGTCATGTTGTTCAACCTACTGCCTAATCGAACACAATTTTGAGAAGCCATACTTTGGTGATGATTCAGGCTAAGTTTGGTTACATTTGGCCCAGTGGTTTCAGAGACTTTTGAAATTGTTGATAGACAGACGGACGGATGGATGACGGATGCATAGTGATGGCAAGAGCTCACATGGCCTTTTAGGCCAGGTGAGCTAAAAATGGACCTCAATGCAAAATTAAACCCAAGTCACTCAACCATTAAATGTAGGTCATGGAAACATATTGTTGATGCTTAGGGTAGTACTCATAAAGGTGAATATTATGAGGCAATATTATAAAGGTAACTTGTATAGTTGCTTAGAAATGTACCTAAACGCAAATTTAGCCAAAGTCACTCAAGTGTGAAATGTAGGTCATGGACACATAATTATATACCGGTAGTGCTTTGAGTAGTACTCATGATGCAATATCATAATGGTATCATGTATAGTTGATGACAAATGGACCTAAAAGCAACATTTAACCAAAGTCATTCAAGTGTGAAATGTAGTTCATGGACACCCAATTGTTAGTGCTTTGGGTAGTACTCATTAAGATGAATACTATGATGCAATATCATAATAGTATCATGTATAGTTGATGAGAAATGGACATAAATGCAAAATTTAACCAAAGTCACTCAAGTGTGAAATGTAGGTCATAGACATCTAATTGTTAGTACTTTGTGTACTTATCATTGAGGTAAATGTTATATTGCAATTTAATAATGGTATCATGTACAGTTGATGAGAAATTGACCGAAAGGCAAAATTTAACCAAAGTCACTCAACCATGAAATGTAGGTCAAGGACACCTATTATTGATGCATTGGGTAGTACTCATAGAGGTGAATGTTACGATTCAATATCATAAAGATATCACTTCAGGTTATTTAACTATGGACCTCACTGCAAAAATTAAAAGCGGGGCGTGCAGACATGGGTAAATCTATATGCCCCTTCCACTTTCATGGCAGGGCATAAAAAATAATGTTTCTATTAATGACCACTTAGAATAAGACTTTTTGTGTTTTTGCTAATAAAATCTGCTAGACATTGTTTTCTTTTACAAATAGGAGTTAACCATCTCAAATTCCATTCTAAAAATAAAAAGTCAAAATTGGAGTCACCAGCTTTGTTTTTCTGATATATTACAATAAGTAATTTTTCATAGTGATATCTTATCCGATTATCTCCCCTTTTCAAAAAGTATTACATCTTTCCACTTTTTATATATCCCCTAATTTGCAAATAAAAATATAAAACTACATGTAGTAAATTTGCATACTTTTCCTTGTGGTGAGAGAGAAATATTTACAAGTTTATATTTGAATGAAATTTGGTGTATATTAAGATATGGTTGCTAAAAAGAATTCTTAGATATAATTGGTCTTTTAGAGTTTCAGTAAAATTATCGCAATTGCAAAATATTTTTGAAATCTAACCATTGAAAATATTTGTTTTGACTAAAATTCATCCAAAAAATATGGTTGCTAACAAGTATTCCCTACAATTGCTTGTCTTTGAGAGTTTCAGGAAATTTACCAAAACTGGAATCAAATATTTTTGAAATCTAACCATTGAAAATATTTGTTTTGACTGAAATTCATCCAAAAAGCATGGTTGCTAACAAGTATTCCCTACAACTGCTTGTCTTTGAGAGTTTTGGGAAATTTACCAAAACTGGAATCAAATATTTTTTAAATCTAACCATTGAACATTTTTATTTTGACTAAAATTCATCCAAAAAGCATGGTTGCTGACAAGAATTCCTCAAATTGCTTGTCTTTGAGAGTCTCTGGAAATTTACCAAAATTGGAACCACATTTTGAATTCTTAGTTTCAGAATATCAATTCTTTTGATTGTATGCAAAAAATTCAAAATTGTTCGTCTTTGACATTTTCAGAAAATTTACCAAAGTTTGCACCAGAATAAAATTCCTAAAGCTTATTGCACACCTACAGACTATATACAACAATTCTACATAAACATTAAATTAATCCCAATTTTGTTTTAACATTGCTGATATTTATTAAATCTAAAGTGAAAATTTAGCCAAATTCATTGATGTGTAAAATATAGGTCAAGGTGACATTATTCTGGTATGGATGTTGGTTACTACTAAAGATGTAACCACTTACCAATCATCACCTGTATATGGCATGGAGGTGCTAAGATATGGTGCAAAGAAAACAAGAGGCTCTCAAGAGCCTGTATTGCTCACCTGGGACCTGCAGCACTATAATTCCAAATTGATGGTCCATCTTTGGTGGTGTATGTACATAAGAATCAGAAACTTTTTATAAAATTTANAGAACTTAAGCGATTTATTTGATTAAACACCTAGTTGTTAATAAATGGACCTAATGCAAAAATTTAACAAAGTCATTCATGTGTAAAATGTCGGTCAAAGTCAAAGAAAAAATTGTCTAACAATAAGGATGGGTCTCTTCATGAAATATCATGATATGTTGTGTAGTTGTTTAGAAATGGACCTTAAAACACAAATTTTACCAAAAGTTACTCAGGCATAAAATGTAGGTCAAAGACACTTAATTGTCCTTGATTTGAATAGCATCTGTCAAGGTGATTTATATGATGCAACACGATTGTGATAGCATATTTAGTTGTTGAGAAATAGACCTAAATGCAAGATTTAACATAAGTCACTAAAGCGTAAAATATAGGTCAAAGCCACTTAATTCTTGATGATTTGGGTAGTACTCACCAAGGTGATTAATTTGATGAGACATCATTGTGGTATGATGNGGTCAAATCAAAATCTCACAAGTTTCATTTATGCAATGTTTAAATTGAATCCATTCAATGGTTTTCCATGATATCTTTGTATGCATTTCCCCATTGCTGGCAGCCATGTTGGATGATGGATCAGAACTGAACTTGGTCAGCTTCTCATAAGCAAAGTTTGGATTACGCAGTTCTCTAGAAGAAGATCTTTTGTTAACTTAAGTTCACAGCTGGNATTTGGGTAGTACTCATCAAGGTGATTAATTTGATGAGACATCATTGTGGTATGATGTGTACTTGATGAGAAATGGACCTAAACGCAAAATTTAACAATAGTCACTCAAGCATAAAATATAGGTCAAAGCCACATAATTCTTGATAATTTGGGTAGTACTCATCAAGGTGATTAATTTGATGAGACATCATTGTGGTATGATGAGCAGTCGATGAGAAATAGACCTAAACGCAAAATTTAACAAAAGTCACTCAAGCGTGAAATGTAGGTCATGGATCCCTAATTGTTAGTGAATCTAGTAGTACTAATTAAGAAACAGATTATTGCAAGCGGGCTCTATGCGAATTAGAACATGGGCAGACCTTATATTTGTCAATATTTTATACCAAGCGATAGCGAGGTATAAAATGAAGACAAATATAAGGTCTGACCATGTTCTAATTTGCATAGAGCCCAATTGCAATAATCTATTTCCATTCTAATATATTTAACAAGCGTTTTGAATATTCGAAGTGGCTATTAGAGGGCAATATTGGGTTTGACACTAGAATTAAAATATGTCGAAAAACTGCATGCAAACACACATAAATGGACAGAGAGAAATCTAAATTCGTTATTTTATTAAAACAAGTTGCTCATATGCTTATGAATTTATACAAATAATCTATTGCAAAAATATAAAATACGGATATTTTAAAATCGAAGCGGGTATAAATTTGAGCTGGTTGTATTTCTGATTTACATGACTGCTTAGTTATGTTATATTTGAAGCCAAAAAAGAAAAGAAAAGGAATAAAACGCATATTGATAATTTTATTAACGTTAAAAATTAGATTTTTTATATCTAAATTGTAGAGCATGATATGTAACAAAGATGAGATTTCATAACAACAACACATCCGTTGCTAGGTTACGGTTATGTCAATTTCAGTTCCGAGCTTTAAATTCAGTACCTGTTGTAAATTTCTATTACTGTCATTATTTGATGAAGCTTTTGGGTGATTCATTGTTGAAAATTTTATTTACACATGAATATTGAGTGCATAAAACGTGAAACTGTACATTACGAATGTCCTTTTGTAAAAGATATACGCATGTGCTAAAAAAATAATGTTGGAATTACATGTAGTACATAGCTTTGTTTCCAAAGCCAAAGAAGAGAGTCATATTAGAATCAAGGTGTATGTACCGATGTAATATTATCAAAATACTACAAGAGGTAACCAAAATATGGACCTAAACCCAAAACTTAACATTGGGACGTACAGACGTACGGACGGACAAGGGTAAATCTATATGCCCCTTCCACTACGTGGTGAGGCATAAAAATGTAAATCCAAACAATGGCAAAAAGAAAAAAATTGCAAATGTTCATAGAACATAGTGTCTTGCCTGCTCACTCCACTTTCATTATAATTTGGCCTATATTTAGATGTGATTGCTAAGAATTCTAAGAAATAAGTAGTCTTTGAGAGTTATCAGGAAATTAAGCAAAATTGGACCTAAATATTTTTGAAATCTAACCATTGAAAATATTTGTTTGACTAAAATTCATCAAAAAAGAATGGTTGCTAGCAAGAATTCCAAAAAATTCATAAAAAAAGCATGGTTGCTAACAAGAATTCCAAACAAGAGTTGTCAGAAGACAACATAGCACGCCAGGGATTAGAATGAAGTCAATGCACAATATATTTCTAATTTGTTCATTTTCCAAAATTTTAACAGGTTAAGAATTTCAAATGTGATAAAATGAGTTCGCATGTCAAATATGAATGCCCTATCACTAAATCCCAACCTTCTAGAAGCAAGGTAAAGTTTTTCAAAAATTGCCTTCAAGGTCAAGGTCAAATATCTACAAATATGGTACCGCTATAAAGCCCTCATCATAAGGAAGTCGCATACCTAATCACTAAATGTCTATCTTCAAGAAGCAAGGTTAAACTTTTTTTACCAAGAATATGTGTCTAACGGACACAATGCCCCGCCTCACAACTATTTTGAACAATGCTATATTTCGTGATCAGTAAAGCATGAAGTTGGTTGAATGGATATATGTTAATTATGATTTTTATTTAATTAAACCCTAATGGATATCTAATTTAATGGATGTTTAATGATAATGACAAACATCCTTCACAAAAAAGAAACTTAAACCTTTGGATAAACCTCAAACTATTCCCTTTTTTTCTGTGATCAGTGAAACATAAAGTTGGTGGCATGAGTAAATATTTATTGTTTTTTGTTTATTTATACTGCAATGTGTATTTATATAAAGTTTCATGAAACTAGAGGCTCTCAAGAGCCTGTATAGCTCACCTGGTCCATGACTGGCATAAACTGCAGCCCAAATTAACCCAATGTTAAAGTGTCTCATTTTCTACAAGTTTCAAAGGAGAAAATCTTTGAACGTGTTTTCCCATAGGGTCCAATGTTAAACAACGGTCCCCACTGGTGGTCATCTTGGATGAGGTGCAGACTTGTTAGACACAATTTTTTAAGAAGACCATTAAAGGCCTATTGTGACCAAGTTGTGATTCCAACTGACCAAGTAGTTTCAGAGAAGAATGTTTTTGAATGTGTTTTTCCCATAGGGTCCAATGTTAAATTATGTCCCCCGCTGGCGGCCATCTTGGAATACATGTGGACTTACCAGAAACATTCTTCGATAGGTACCGACAATGGACAGTTGTCACCCAGTATAATTCCAATTGGGCAAGTAAATTCAGCAGTTTCCATGGTAATTTAAAGCCATACTATCTATTACAACCCATTTCAGACCATAATTCAAAAAAAAAATTTGGGCAGGGGTTCCCCTTATAATTCAGATAATACATATTGCTGAAATCAAAACATTCAAAGTCCCCCTTTCCATAAAAAAATTTACGGCAGGGGTTCCCCTTTATAATCTAGTTTAAACATATTTCTTATATTGTGAAGAAACACATAGCTACATTAATATCTATTTGGAAACCAAATTTCATTGAAATTGGACAATGTTGAATTTTCCCGCCTTTTTTGGCGGCCATTTTGAAAATGGCCTTCAACGAAAAATTTTCAACATCAGTTTTTGAAGTCGCAACATCAATACCTATTTGGAAACAAAATTTCATTGAAATCGGACTACGTTGAATTTTCCCCGCCTTTCATGGCGGCCATTTTGAAAATGGCGGTCAACAAAAAATTTTCAACACTGGTATTGAAGTCGCAACATCAATATCTATTTGGAAACCAAATTTCATTGAAATCGAACAATGTTGAATTTTCCCGCCTTTTTTTGGCGGCCATTTTGAAAATGGCGATCATCTAACAATTTTCAACACCACTTTTGAAGTCACCACAGCATGGCAAACATTTTATCAATTTACACTTAACCTTCATCTTCTATAGTTTTGGAAATAAAAGACGAATAAAGGGCTACGCCGAGCGCAGCATAATACGACCGCAGCATGTCGACCACTGAAATTTCAACAAAAGTAGTTTAAAGTGAATGTGGACACAGTAAAGAGCTTGACACAATAATTAGATGGACACAAAAAGAAGCTAGACACAGTTATTAGCTAGAAACAAAATAGAGAAAAATCAACCCTTTTGATTACTTACTGATAAAAAACTGTAAGAGCTATGCAAAATATGTACTATCAACTAAAACTTTACATCCATAAAATTCAAAGAAAAAAAATCCATCGGAATCTGATGAAAAATAAAGATATGACATATTTAGAAAAATTGCTATTTTGGCCGCTTTGACCCCTTGTAGCTCTGAAACAGTAAGAGCTACAAAAAATCCGTTGGCATACTACTGAAAGCTTAGATAAAGAGGAATCCAAAGAAAAAAATCCCATCAAAATCCGATGAAAAATAAAGATTTGACAAATTTAGAAAAATTGCATTTTTGGCCGCTTTCTAACCCCTTGTAGCTCGGAAACAATAAGACCTACACAAAAGCCGTTGACATACTACTGAAAGCTTAGCTCAAGAGGAATCCAAAGAAAAAAATCCAATCGAAATCCGATGAAAAATAAGATTTGACATATTTAGAAAAATTGCATTTTTGGCCCCTTTTACCCCGTGTAGCTCAGAAACGGTAAGACCTACACAAAATCCGTTGACATACTACTGAAAGCTTAGCTCAAGAGGAATCCAAAGAAAAAAATCCCATCGAAATCTGATGAAAAATAAAAATTCTACATAATCTGCAAATTCGCAATTTTTGCCCCGTTTGGCCCCTCATAGCTGGAAAAGGAAACAAGTTATCAAAAATCTAATAGCTGAGCGCCATATTAATTTTTCACAAGGAATCCATTGAAAAAACTGCATCAAAATCGGACTTAATATAAAAAAATTAGTTTTTTTGAGATTTGCCCCTGTTGGGCCCATTTATCTCGTTCGCGGTACATGCTACGTGAAATCTGTTGGCATACTCCAGATTGGAAATTTCCTCAGGAGCACACTCAAACAAACCCCATCAAAATCCAATAAGTAATAAAAATTCTACAGCCAAATATGTGAAAGCACCAAATTTGGCCCCTTTTGGCCCTTTTCTGTAAAACGGGCGGGGCCAGAATATCCAAAACCAATCCCAGCCTTCCTTTTGTGCCAAGGAACATTGTGTAAAAATTTCATAAGGATTGATCAACTAGAACTAAAGTTATCGAACGGAAACTAAGTGTCTACAGACGCCGACGACGACGCCGCCGCCGCCGACGCCGCCGCCAGTATCATACCAATATACGACCTCAAAATTTTTTGCGGTCGTATAAAAATCTGAAAATTATGAAAATTCTGTGAAAAAAGGGCAATAACTCCTACAAGGATTTTTGGATTTTCTCCAAAATTTCAGGGTGGGTAGATCTTGATATGCTGAACATTTTTGCAGTTTAAAGTTGACCTCTATCTGCTATAGTTTCTTTGAAAATAAAGGGCTACGCCTAGGGCAGCATGATACGACCGCAGCATGTCGTCCACTGAAATTTGAAAAAGTGTAATTTAAAGTGAGTATGGACATAGGAAAGAGCTTGACACAATAATTAGATGTACACAATAAGGAGATTGACCCAGTAATTAGCTGGACACAAACTAGGGAAAATAAAAATTAGCCCTTATGACTCCTTATGATTCCTCTTTGACCCTTTATAGCTTGGAAACGGTAAGAGCTACGTCCAATCCATTGACATGCTGCTAAAAGCTTATATCAAGAGAAATCAAAAGAAAAAAATTCCATATTATTTCGGAAAAAAAATGCAATTTTGGCCCCTTAGACCCCTTAATATAGCTATGAAACAGTAAGACCTATGCCAAATCCATTGACATACCACTGAAAGCTTATATCAAGAGGAATCCAAAGAAAACTTGAGGTACTGTGGTCCACTGGGCCACAAATGAATACCCCCACATGCCCAATATAATAAGAAGTTTAAATAAAAGGCTGATCTTTAAAGTCAACTGCGTCTTTTAATGTTATTCAAAAAACTTAATTTAGGCCATTTTAGCATAAATAACGATATACCAAAGTTACTGTAAATTTAATTTTTGCAAATTGCTATTTCCACAACTTATGTCTCTTCAGTGCAGATCTAATCAGATCGTTTGGAGGACTAAAAAACATAAAGATGTATGTAAAGAAACTGATAGAGAGCAACTAGGAAAAGCACATCTAAATTGGAAACCAAAATAAGCATTTTAAATTTTTGTATTTTACTGAATTTTACAAGCTAAATAAATGGACCCTTCTTGAAAAAATGTAATGCCCCCGGGGTGTTTTTAGAATGAATATGCTACATTTCATTAGTAGTGGTATATATGACTTAGCTTTAAAGTATCGGTAAACAGAAAGTAGTAGCGCGACAGACCTGAAAATAGCTTTCACGGTACATCTCATCATTATGAAGCTTGAAACTAAACATGAAATCATTTCCACTTACAGAAGCAGA
>MJUU01001595.1:9182-21870 GCA_002080025.1 Modiolus philippinarum
CGAAAATCAAATGGTCCGTGCCTTGGGATTAACAGTACTCTTGATGATATGTGTATAGCAAGAGACATATGATTACATTTAGTTTAGCAATGGAATCAAATTCTTAAGCCACTCGCCCCCCCCCCTATGAAAATCAAAATGTTGTCCCCTTAATCGTGGCCAGTTCAGACCACGTTTCAAGTTCAAGGATGTTTCAAGATGGCGGGCATATGTTGTTATCTGAAACTTTAAACGTGTCTTATTATTAACTTAAAACTTGTTTTAGGTTTACCTTAAAACATGTTTGATTCATGTTCTGCCTGATCTAAAACATGTTTGAAAATTGAAAAAAAAACTAGGCCTATAACGCCAAACACTAAAACAAAAACCAATGATTAAATAAGTTCATGTTTGAGACTAAAAAGACCTATAGGATCAATTCAATAAATATGTCCTGTACCTGAACTTCTTGATCAACCCAGACGGATGCAGTCATGTTGTGACTGTTTCATTGTTTGCTTCTAAACAAATAACCGGCATTTCCTTTGTAAATAAAATATACCGAAGTTACTGTTAATTTCTTTTCTGCATATGCGCATTTCGACAACTTATGTCTGGGGCCCATGTCTCATCAGTGTAGATCAAACCTACACATTTGGAAGTCCATTATTAACCGAAAAACGTGCAAAAGCTGATAGAGAACAAATAACCAAAATAGCCAAAATTCAGCTAAGGACAAATGAAGGACAGAGCTATGAAATACTCCTAAGTTATAAACAAAATTTTGACTTAAATTTAGATATTGCAAGTTTCAATAAAAATAAAAAGATGACAAATGCTACATTGTGTATGAATGTTTAAAATACTTTGTCTGCAGTTGCCGTCCACATTTGATGACATTGTGTTTTCTTTAACAAAGAAGCTGACAAAAGATATACACTTCACAAACTGACGGTAGGTACAGATTTATTGAATCGGTTCTAGTACAGTGAAATTACAAAGCCCTACAATGGCCAGGAACTACAATCACATGCCACAATTTACAAGCAAACTGGAACCTATATAAAACGTAAACGTAAAGATAGCTCTGCAGCATTACATGATATAATGTGGATGGTAAACTCTACAAGGACTCTGCTACCAAGTCTAATATTCAAATCAGCATTCTGGACATAAACCAATATTACTGCAGAAGAATTTGTAGCATAAATAGGATGCCAAACCTACATAAACAACAACCAGATGATAAAATCGTTTGATATCACAAAAATGGCACAAGAAAACTATTGAAACAGCTAAATCTATTCAAAGCTCAAGGTCTAGACAACATCTCGCAAAGAAAAGAAATAGTAATAGAAATTGCACCACTACTCCAACTAATATACTAATTATTAAATGCCGCCCCTTTCATTCAAAAAAGTCACTAGCACTGAGGAGAGTGGACTCAACATAGATGCATAATTTTTATTGTTCTAAATGTATATATGTTTCATTGTTAATAATTGTTTCTGTTTTGTATATGTATGCTGTCAACCCGCAAGGGTAAAAATAGCATTAATAAACATAGTAAATTAAAAGTCTTTGGACACCAGCATTCTAACAGCAAAATGTTTCACCAATATACAAAAAGGGGCCAAAACAAATGCAGAAAACTACAGACTAAATATCTCTAACAACAATCTGCTGTAAAATCATGGAGCACACATCTTAAAATATGGAAAAGCAAACAATATCTAATTATCCATTCTATGAAACCCAGAATATAAAATTTGTTGATGACATTTAAAAAAAAAAATCAGCAATTAGATATTCTCATCAATGATTTTAGCTTTCGAAAAAGTCGACAAAGTCAACCATAGTCTATTAAACCACAAGCTTAACCATTATGGCATAGTGGCGAAACACTACAATGGATACAAAGATGGCTATCAGACAGGAAACAGCAAGTTGTCATAGATGGGATAAAATCAAACGAGGTATAACGTAGAGTCTCCAAGGACCTGGACTCCGACCAGGTTTATTTAACTTTATAAATGACCTACGAGCATGCAGTAAAAAAACTTAAACTCGCCTAACAAGCTTATAAAACCTTTAAATCGTCTAATTCATAAGGGTTATAATTACGGTATTGTCGTCAAGTCATTACGTATGGCCTTCTTTGGTATTAACATTGATTTTTTGATAGGGTCTTTGCATTTTAACTAAACAGATTCTAAATTTCTAAAATCAGTATTGCATGGACACGGGTTGTGTATTCCAGTATATACATGAAATCATTATGCTAAACTCCTCACAGGAAGGGATCTTGATGGAAGCTGTATACGGAGGGTACATAACTTAATTTGTCAGTTGGTAATGGGTCTGGAGCTGGCATGTCAGTTAACTGCTAGTAGTTTCTTGTGATTTCAAGTTTATGTCCGTATATTTAGTTCTTTCAGTTTCATTTGTCACAATTGACTCAGTCCTGTTGCCAACTGAATTTTACTGTTGTTACGATTGTTTTTTTTATTTATCACATTGGCTTTAGGGGGAAGGTTTGGACCCAATAAAACTAGTTTAACCCCGCCGCAGCAGGTTTGCGCCTGTCCTAAGTCAGGAAATTTATTAAGCCTTTGTGTGTGTCTTGTCTGTTTTCTAATTAGTTCACTTTATGTCTATGGGAGTCTAGGATGATGTTTATTTTGCTGAACTTGATTACTCTTTATTTAGGGGCCAACTCCGACCTCAGTGCCGTTGGGTGTGGGGTTTCCTCACCGTTCATTGAAGATCTTATGGTGGCTTTGAGTTGTTATTACTCCCTTTTGGGTCGTTGTCTCTTTAACACATTCCCCGTTTCCCTTCTATTTCCTATATGACTCTACATTCCGACTATTTGCATACGACGCAGATGTTGCCAAAACGCTGCAACGTAAAACGTTACCTGGAATTACAGTACCAGGGCAGTTGGAACACGAAAATTACATGAAGTTCCATACAGACAAGTGTGTCGCTTTTACCGTCATAAACAAAGAGACAGCATTTGAACTTAACTACACCTTCATGGACACGAGCTAGAAGCAGTAACAACTACACCTTCGTGGACACAAGCTAGAAGCAGTTACATAAGCCAGTTTTTGACCATAAAATTGCAATTTGACGATCAGATCTGAATCAATATCTACAACAAAGCAAATACAACCATCGGCTTCCTACGAAGGGATTTAAAAATAACATCCATGAATATGAAAGAAACAGTCTACGTCACCCTAGTAAGACCATTGGTACAGTCTGGAACTCTAATAAAACAAGGACTCATCAGTCAATCTACTTCACCCTAGTAAGACCATTGGTACAGTCTGGAACTCTAATAAAACAAGGACTCATTAGTCAATCCACTTCACCGTAGTAAGACCATTGGTACAGTCTGGAACTCTAATAAAACAAGGACACATCAGTCAATCTACGTCACCCTAGTAAGACCATTGGTACAGTCTGGAACTCTAATAAAACAAGCACACATCAGTCAATCTACGTCACCCTAGTAAGACCATTGGTACAGTCTAGAACGCTTATAAAACAAGGACAAATCAGTCAATCTATGTCACCCTAGTAAGACCATTGGTACAGTCTGGAACTCTAATAAAACAAGGACACATCAGTCAGTCTACGTCACCCTAGTAAGACCATTGGCACAGTCTGGAACTCTAATAAAACAAGGACACATCAGTCAATCTACGTCACCCTAGTAAGACCCCTGGTACAGTCTGGAACTCTTATAAAACAAGGACACATCAGTCAGTCTACGTCACCCTAGTAAGACCATTGGTACAGTCTGGAACTCTAATAAAACAAGGACACATCAGTCAATCTACGTCACCCTAGTAAGACCACTGGTACAGTCTGGAACTCTAATAAAACAAGGACACATCAGTCAGTCTACGTCACCCTAGTAAGACCATTGGTACAGTCTGGAATTCTAATAAAACAGGTGGTGTTCAAAGATGAGAAGCTAAATAATTCTCCAATAACCATCGAAATCGTTGTAGAGTTAACAACATCTTAGACAGACTAAATTAGGAACTGATAACTCAAAGACAAAAGGAATTAAGGCTAAAAATGTTTTACAAGATCAACAGAGAGTTTGTTGCAATCACTAAGGATATTGGCTCACAACAGGGCATATTGGCTCACAACAGGACATTCCAGACGGAACCAGCCTCAATCGATTCTAGAAAAATGTCATTCTTCTCAAGGACGATACGATACTTGAATATACTTTCACCGGACACCAAGGAACCGGACACCAAAGGCATCTGAAGTCACGATCGTGTCCCTGTGAGCTGGAAGTTTCTCGTACATAGTTTTAGTTTATTCAGTAATTATTAAAAATGCAATTTTTTTTGGCATGCATTCGAAGTTAACTAAAAGTATGAAAGGAGGTTATTATATGGAAGAAGCAGAAGACTGAAATAAATCTTCCAAACTTTTCCGTGTCCAGCTAAATTTACCTGTAAATCGTCGCATTTTAGATGTTAAAAAATGGATAACAGGAAACACCTACAATGGCTGAAAATTATAATAACNAAGAAAAACACGTATAAGACAAAAGACAAACGTAGACAACGATAGGAACTCGGGACAGCCGGACTTGGTACCGGCACTAGCAAAAGCCAGCGGTAGGGTTAAACCGGTTTATGGGTACCCAAACCTCCCCTTTATCTGTCCCGTTTCCCTATAGTATAAAAACATAGAGCATTTTCTATTTATGAGACCACCTTACAGTTTTATTTTTCAGGCAAATGATTTTTATATGTAAAATAGCAAAATAATTGGACAACAATTTGTACCAACTTAGCAACTGTCCTCTATATATATGAATTGCTACATGGATGATATAACCTTGAATGTATGTGAAGTTTTCCCGCACTCTCTCTATAGTACTCGGGGCATGTAAATCAAACGGATTTTAAAAGTTGGAAGGTTGCGAGAGTTCCGTATAATAGAATATCAAAATCATTCCATGAAGAAACAGTAGAGGGAACAAAGTTTAAGGGACTTTTCTCTAACTCTTGTGCTGTTCTCGTCAATTTCATTGTATAGGAGATTAAAGTGTTCTCCAACATGTGGACTAAATTGATCTCGCGATTTCATTGGATATTGAAAAGGACACGACTTTTTCTTCAAATAGAAAAAAATATACCTTAAACAAATTTATTTCGAGTATAAATCAATATGAAAGTATTTTCTCAAGCCTACATTGTTTATTTATCTTGAAATACCTATGATTGATTTGCTTTGTTGATTTCCATGCAATGAAAATTTCATATCCGGTGACGTCAAAGTTTTGATTGAAGAGGCCCGCAACGGGGTAGAAACTAAAACACATAAAAATGTCATAAATTTCAGAATTAGAGAAATAAAAGCTATCATTTGCAATTCGTTGGTTATCATAGTTTTACTGTCTCAAGGGTTAAACATAGAAGTTCTTGATAAAGCTCGAATTTTTTAAGTTTAACCCTTTCGACAGTAGAACTATGATAATCAACGCCTTGGAAGGATACTATATTTCTGATACTCTTAATGCAGTTCTATCAGGGACATGGTTGTTACTATTACGTCGATTATTCATTTATTTTAACAACTTGTCACCTTTGGGAGAGATGTTGTCACTAAGATAACAATATAATGTGATTTCTAATATATAATCTCAGGTCCAATTAAGCATTAAACCCACCAGATATTCCATATGTTTTCAACTTACTTGTAAGGCCAAGATGCAGACGCTATCAGAATTGATTAAAAACCGTGAGCAACATGAAGTCTCCCAATTTTTTCAACGCATTATATCAAGTTGCTCTATATCAATAAATGTTGATAAGCGTGACACCTGACTGAAATTGCTAAATTGGCGATAGAATAAAATCAAGAACACTGTTAAGGTCATAGACAATAGACAATAAAACATGGTATTCCCGAGGCTAATCCAAAAAGAGTTATGACAACTGAACATTTTTTAAAGAAATCTACGAATGTGAAAAATATTTTTAGTCTGTGTCCGCAACTCTTCCGTGTCCTTCCGTAAACAAACCCTTGATTATAGTAACTTCCGTAAACAACAAACTTCCTCTGCTTTCATAACAAAAATAAAATCTTGTTTTAGGGTTGTTTTGCAGCTTCTAAGCATATTTTACCTACTCAAGAGAACTTATGTAAGCCATATGTATTTTTTGTTAAGTATAATCAAAATGCCAAGGGTACAAGATTGGGTAAAACTGCTGGCACAGCCCGTAGCTGGTAGTTCTACAGTACATATTATTGCATGTGTAATTATAAGCCAAAATAATATCCTGTGAAATCAATCCAATTAAAATTAGAGCTACCAACTGTTCCCTACAGTGACTACCATGCAGTGACTGTAAGGAACAATAGGTAGATCTAATTTTAATTAGATTGCTGTGAAATAAGTTCCAAACCGAACAAATGTTATTGGTATATCTATGAGATTTATTCCGTCTGGAGATTATTTCACCAGGTGAGCAATAAATACTTTCCAACTGGAGATTATTTTACTAGGTGAGCTATGAGCCTCTAGAAATTTATTGAACACTTTGTTTTCCAAAGAAAATGAAGCACCACTGTGATACAAAGTTTAATATTTTAAATAACTTTTTTTACTTTGGATTAATTCATTTTCTCCTCGAGTTGATAATGGCAGGAAAATTAATCCCAGCTAGAAACAAGTCCCCGCCAAATCTCTCACTCAACGATGATCCTCAATCCTCGTGATCATGTTGGTCTAAAAATCTCATCTGTGCACAGCAGGTTTTCCTAACTATCGGTACATTTCCCCTCCGTCTGACAACGCCTTCAACCACAAGCTGTCGTCCTCTCTTTCATTCAGTGTTTGCCACCAGTTTCCTTTGGCCTCCCTCATCTTTCCCTCTTTTTTGTTTTCCTCCCCTTTGTCTATATGTATGTTTAGACCATCCGCAGACCAGTGCGTGTTGGTGAGAATCGTTAAGCATTTCCCAGCCAGCCTCAACAACAGGGGTCGTGATTCGGAGACTGATAGTTTTCAACTTCTGCAGATTCCCTCAGTCCTCGGTGGTGAATTCTTGTAACCTGCAGATTATGACAATATACATTAGACACTTGTTTTGACTGAGGGTATAACCTCCTACCCCCTTGGGTCCAGAGTACAACCTCTGAGATGAAATCCAGAGTCCATTTTATATTTATTCATTTATTTTTTTGAATTTTGAAGTTCAAGTTCAAAATGCTATGACTTTAGAGTCCGCGGAGTCCATGGACTCAAGTGGCCAAGTCCAAAGTACGCCCTAAATAAGGCCAAAATCCCGAGTCCAAAAAGGGGTGTTATACCCTAATGACTGATGTTAGTCTTTTCTACTTTCGTACATAGGGTTGATAATATTTTTTTACAAATGAATCCACGGTCCAATAAACCCTTTCACGAAAACTGCGATTCTGAATTTTCATTATTTTGCACATGCACTCATATGCCTTTGGGTGGGTAGAATGCAACGTCATATTACTGATTGTCCCACGACGTCATTTTTGTGGGAGCTGTATTTTCCACTAAAAAATCACAGGGACACAGTTATCACCTCAATCGAAAATGTGAAAAATATTATACAGATTCATACAGAATATTTGAGGCTGAAGCCTATGCCTGATGACCCCACGTGACGTCAAAACACCGTTAGGCAACTAACGCGACTAAGTGAAATGACTAGATTTCGCGACTAGAAAATAAGGAACGATTCAGTCAAATTTGCAGTTCTAACATTGTTGGGTGTACCGTAGAGCTTTTCAATCTGGCCTATTAATGCATGATATGTATTAAACATCAGTGAACCTTTCCCAAGGTTGAGCCGACTGACGCCGGAGAAATATATTCGCATTCTTGTAAATGTGATTTATTCAATCGTTCAGTTGTGCCAGTGGTGCTGTCATATTATGGTTATCGTAAAAGAAAAGTCATTATAAATGGCGTATACCCCGAACCTACCCAAAATATTTAGTAGCTACACAGTATGTATGTATAGATCTGTATACATAAAAGATTCCCCGTGCGAGAGATCTATAGATGCTCTCTATGTATTCCAGTTAAAATGCACTTGTTCTTGAGAGAATATCTTATATGGATACACTAACATAATATAAATTTTTTGCAGTTGTTTTCGTTATTTCAAATTTTTGCATTTTGTGTTCGTTATCTCAGAATATTATTCTGACACTTCACCTCTGATGAGAGTTAGTGGGCACTGTATAAGCAGAGCTCAAATATTTATGCCAAGTTTTCTTGACTGGGTTAGTGTCCAGAAGTTGTTTATTTGTTGTGATTGTATTCTACGAGTCTTTGATCACGGCGGTTGCAAAAACACTTTGCCAGTTAAGTTTATGTTTGTTGAGGATCAGTACCAGGTTTGTTTCTGCAGAAGGAAGTTTTTATTTTTCTTAACCCTAGTTCAGGATATCTGTGCGGAAATATGACTAAAATAATGTACTTTTCCTGTGCACTATTTTAAATCTTGAGAATACAATTACCCGCCCCCTCTGATTATGAAATTATATTAATTATGTTTATAAATGATCAAAAATAGTACTAACTGACTCTTCTACATATGTCAGTTTTTAATACAATAGAAAGTCTAGGTTAAATTTTCAGTGCTGACTAACACATAAAAACTCATCTCTACAAAAAGGAAAAAACTTACTGAACGTTTCCGAACCCTCACCTCCCCGTGTATTATTTTGATTTTTGTGGTGAAATAAAACATGTCATATGTTCGTTTTAGTTCAATTTTGATGGTAGAATTTAGAAATTACAAAACTATTTATATATATATAATTATATATTTACCACGTCATTTGAAAAATCAATTAAAAAAATCCCGGACAGTTCAAAGCAGGAAACTAACCAGCTGAGAGCGAGGTGAATCCTCTTTACTTATTTATAAATTTTCTTTGTTAATGATGTATCCGCATATTGCTTATTCCTTATTGTGCACGTCTATACACCTGTAAAATTTCAAAAGTATCTGATTTAATTTGTCTATTTTATTGTTTCAGAATATCGATAAAGACATGACTGTTAACTTTCTTTTACGGTAATAGGCATGACGGTTTCCAAGGAAGGGATATTGGCTTACTGTGCCTCTGGAGTGGCCTTTCACATGATAGCATCTGCTTTTAATTTTTACTATGTCAAAGTTTATATAAATTTTTACCATATTGAGGAGAGTTGGTTCCAAATAGCACAGGTATTGCATCTCATATGGAACGCTGTCAGTAATCCGTTATTTGCTTATGTGCAAGATTCAACAAAGTATAGAATTGCGAAAACAAGACGAAAAAGTATTCTGTATTGCGGACCATTATTCTCGTTGTCATTTTTGATTCCTTGGATACCGTGGGGAGAAAAGGAATGGATTGTTGGAGTACATATGATTGTTGCTTTATTTGTATGGGACACAATGTTTACATTTATTGGACTAGCACTCTCAGCATTGTTTACCGAGTTATCTCAGACTATAGAAGACAGGGTAGCACTTACTCGATATGCTCAGATGGCTAGTGTGCTTGGTGGACCCAGTGTACTTCTATTGGAATTCACATCAGACAGCTTAAACAATTTTAGATTGTTCCAATCGACAACAGTACTCATAGCACTCATTTCCTTGCTTTTATTTATCTATACTGGTAAAAATGCTCACACTTCATATGATCTCAAAAGGGAAAAGAAAGATGATGATGTAGCTGTTGCCAAGGTAACCGAAGATGACCCTTACCGAAAACAGATCTGGCAGATTCTGTGTGATAAAAACTTTATAGCCTTTATCATAACAAATTTTTGTCATGGATTCCACAAAACATTCCTGAATAGTTTCATTGCTATTATTTGTGATCAGTTGGTTTCTGATAAAGATGTTACCAAAGCAATTATGGTGGAATTTCTTTAATGTCAACAGTGAGTTATTTAACATTAATGTAGGCTTTTATTTTGCTGCACAAAAATTAGAGAACTGCAAGCCACGATAGATTAACTTATGCACACGAACAAGTGTAGCTTTTATCAATTTAGGCAATTTATGTAAGGTAAAATAATCTGGTTAAGTGAATAATGAAAGCTGTACAAAGGGTCTTCAGTAACCCCAATATTCCTTTGCACGTTCGATTTGATTTCAGGTCTAGAAATACAACATGGTTTATTAGAAATCTCTCTAAAAAGAGTTTTTACATAAAGACAAATTCTCCATTTCAAAAGATTATCCACTGTTGTTAATCCCATTCATTAAATAAAACACATTTTCAATGCGGAACCAGAGCTCTTCTTGGCGTATTGGGGAATCAAATCATTTTGCACATGTTATATAAATCAATAATAAGTTTTGAAAATTAGGTATTTTTAGTATATTTCACAAATTATGTTATTCAAATAAATGAGTAGTGAGCCTGATACTCAAATTATCATTGAAAAATACACATTGGATCCAAAATGACCCATAATATTCAGGTAATGAAGAAACCCATGAGAAGGCTCACCAATCTCATATGAAATACAAATGTATATAGCTGAGCATCATATCCGGGGCATCATGTATTCAGAAGTCAGTGACAAAATCAATTTTCCACAGTTATAACTTTGAATTATTAATCATTATGAAAAATGATACCACTCAGTGATTTTCTCTGCTTAAAGCGAAAAAAATGCCCTGTATAGACCTGTATAGTACACGTTAAGGAAAAGGTCGTTGATCGTTTAAAAGGGTTATTTTCCTTCAAGTACTATTGTCATCAATTTTTAAAAAAAGTGCAAAACTGCAAGCTTATGACAAATGTGTACAATTAGACGAAACATATACAGTATAAATATTAATCCACATGGATGTCTTTGTAGTTACACAGTGAGATGATCTCTTGAGCTTTCAACGGTTTTATCCTTTAGGTGTAAAGATGAACGACACGAACCTACTTGACACGCGTGAATCGGGTCAGGCGTAGCATGTATAGAGATCAAAAGACTTTGAATGATCTCTGCTATATACGATACTTCATCAAAGCTGGACTTAGTTACAGCCCTATAAGTCAAAACATGAAAGCAGACTCCTTAAAAACAGAGGCTGCTCATGGGGGGGGGGGGGGTCCTAAGAATCAAATAATCATTAAATTTTGCCTTGGTAATCAAATAATCATTAAATTTTTACCTTGGTAATCAATACATTTTGGCTTAATAATAAAAAAAAAATAAAAAAATGCAAGCTAATAATCAAATAATCATTAAATAAATGCTCTCGTAATCATATAATCATTAAAAAAATACCCTGATGATCAGGTAATCAAGAAACCCATGAAGGGCCTCAAAACAGCTAAATACACAAAATGACGCCATCCATTGCAAGTAGAACAAGCAAATTTTGTCGAGCGATATGTTAGGCTGTTGTGATAGCTAATAGTAATAAGTATTACGTACAATACATACCAAATATTATAAAAAAGTAACCAAAAGAAAAGGTACTGTTATTAAAAAATTAGTACAGATCTGCAGATTCCCAGATTCAGTGGTCACTGGAGCCCAAGTGCGACGCTTGAATATCCTTATTTATTTAATTTGTATAGATGCGATTCGATTAAGTTTAAGTCAATAAGAAATGGAACGCACGAAAAATAGAGGAGAGCACTACCTATAGCACGTTAACCTTCATAGACTTCAATACGAGTGGGCCTATCTTTATCTGTTTTGAAGGCTCATTTCGTACCTGAAAGCTAGAGGAATTAAGATCAATATAATATTGTTTTGCTTTTGTTTTGCAGGTAATTATTATATGTGGAGCAACATTAGTAACCCGTTATTCCTACTACCGTGTGATAAGAAGTGTATTTATGTATATGGTTGTAGCTGGCCTTATTATGTTGCATATTGGACCTGGCCATCCATGGTGTCTCATGCTATTTTTATTGGCTGATAAGTAAGCTTGTTATAGAATTTGGTTTCTTTTTGTATCGTGTTAAATATTCACCAAAACTTAAAATTAGTAAAACGGATTATAAAATTAGGGATGGCGAATAAAATCTACACCAGTCTAAATCGAATAAATAAATTTTGTCATACAGTGCAAAAATGTATCAAATTCTAGAGTTCTAAAAACTCCCATTTTATGATCAAACCTTTTTATGTTGATTTGATAAGCTCAAAAGGATCAACTACAGTTATTCTATAGTTATGAAATAAAAACACATATACTACATAAAACACATATACTAACACCGACTGTAACAAAACCGGAATTTTCACTGGCAGTGTGACGGGTGCCACGCGTGGAGCAGATCATGCTTACCCTACCGGAGCACCTGACAATACCTCAGTTTTTGTAGGGGTTCACACTGCTAGTGCTTTAATTATGTGGCGTTCTTGTTCTTTTTTGTTTATTTGTTTTGTCTTTGTCATACTGTCTCAATTCGTGTTGGATATGCTTTGCCGTGATTTTGGATTTATGATTTTAGAATCCCCTTTCCTCGTTCTTGATTCGTTTGTCGATGTATATAGTTATTTAGTTAGTGCTCAGTTAATTATTCATTTATTATTAAATATGTAAGAAACCACACTGCAGCATAATTTATTTTCGATACCAGTAGTTGGTAATTTATAGTGCATTCGAGTATGAAGTAATGCTTCTGACTTTGAGTCAGTGACAATTTTTTTTTTTTT
>MJUU01001595.1:21918-32110 GCA_002080025.1 Modiolus philippinarum
TTTATTTGTTTTGTCTTTGTCATACTGTCTCAATTCGTGTTGGATATGATTTGCCGTGATTTTGGATTTATGATTTTAGAATCCCCTTTCCTCGTTCTTGCTTCGATATTCGTTTGTCGATGTATATAGTTATTTAGTTAGTTATTATTACATATGTAAGAAACCACACTGCAGCATAATTTATTTTCGATACCAGTAGTTGGTAATTTATAGTGCATTCAAGTATGAAGTAATGCTTCTGACTTTGTGTCAGTGACAATTTTTTTTTTTTTTTGGGGGGGGGGGGGGGNGGGGGGGGGCAGGTTTACTTTTCGGATAGTTTAAGTGGAAGGTCCGACTAACACCTAATGGGGTAAACTTTGAAAGACCAAGTATTTGTCTCACACAAAATGTAACTTCATAGACTCTTAATGGATTAAAATCAATCTTTATATCAGAGATGGTGATATTTAAAACCTTCAACGTTTTTTTTTACTTTCGTCGTATTTTATCATTTCGTAATGACTTGCTCTGTTGTTTACAATTTCAGGCTAATTTCTTTGCCATAACCAAGCAACACGTTTTTTTAATTCTAAAAAGATTGGGGAAGGACATGGGGAAGGATAAGTTCACCCATTTCCTAGTTCTTTTTCCATTTTCATCATTTTTTGTCTCCTTTCCCACACCTGTTTCGTTTTCACACTCACCAATTGTTGTGTTTTCCATTTCCTTTTTTCATTTTTTTTTAATTTCCACATTTTTTACCCCTTCTTCCATTTTCCAAATCTGCCACATCCTCAACATTATTGTATTCAAACATTACTGTTCTGAGTGATAAAATTCTTTATATTTTCAGCTGTGCCGCTGGTGCTACTTTTTCTTTGTTCAATATGCCATTAGCAGATATAGCTGACGAAAATAAAATTCTATACAAACGAAAGTGAGTATAAATAATCGAACGAAAATTTAATTTGAACTCATGAAGTACTAGTAGTTTACAAGATAAGAGTACATTTCAGGGAAAGTCTTCGATAAATTGAATTTCAATTAAGAAATAATTCCTGGGAGCTTCAATATATACTGATTTTACCACGGGTTGGCATTTTATGTAAAATATCGACAGGGCCAAACCGTCGTAAAATCAGTATATACTGAAGCTCCCATGAATTATTTCGATTCTAATGGGACAAAATTAGTTTATTTTTGAAGTGAAGCACTCCTAGGTAAAGGCTAGTAATTGCTGTTCCGCCAATTGAACATACTGCAAGTATTAATAAATTTGAAGATACTTTTGTATCTTTTATTTGGATAAGACAGCTTTAGCAGTGACTGAAAATAAAAAGTATTTATAGGGAATTTATTTTAGATTTACAACTGCATGTTTACTTATGAGGATATTGGAAGGTCTTGGAACAACCTATCGGGATTTTACCACCTGTTTGGACACAAAGCGTTTAAAGAGACGTCATATTAGATTTTAATTATGCCTTCAGTTTATTGTAGAAAATAAATTGGCGATTTGCAATATAACATCTTTTGTGAACCAAATTTCGAGTTCGCCTGTGTAGTGAAACAAACATGTTTTTGAATGACCCCGAACATAAATTACAGTGTCATTGGTAAAAAAAAAACATGTTCGTATTCAGTTATGAAACAGCAAACTCGAGATACCAATTTTCTTCTTTATTTTTCAGATACCCTATTTCATCAACAGTGTTTGGTACCAGTGCGCTGATTTCCAAACCAGCACTCTCATTATCTCCCATGTTTACTGTAGCTATACTGAACAGTTACGGGTATAACGAGTTGACCGACAAGACGAAAGGGGCATCATCTGAACTAAAACATATGATGTTTATGTTAGTGTGCTTATTTCCAATTGTTGTCGGTACCATACAACTTATATCGTGGTCATTCTTTAACATACAGCATAAACCTGAAAGAATAAACACAATATGAACATTTACATGCTTTTAATCATTTTTGTATTTGTTAAATTGAAGGGACCACCTAAAAACTAACATGGCCAATTTGGTTGGTTCCAATTGACTCGGCAGTTTCAGAGGGGAGATTCTTTTAATGTGTTTTCTAGGGTTCATCATTAATTATTATTCCCGCTTGCGGCTTTCTTGGATACAGTGCGTACCTGAAAACACATTTTTGCAGGGGTCAATCCAAGACTATTTTGACCAAGTTTGTTTTCAATAGTCCCAGAAATTTCAGAGGTGAAGATCTGTGAATGAAAAGTTTACACTGGACGACGATTAGGGGAATTATTAGTGTTACTTACCATTTAATAATACCTGCAAGCGCTTAAGACAATGTTTTAATGTTTTTAGCTGCTTCAAATACATGCAACAGCAAACAAATATCGAAGCCAAAAGGTGGTGGACGTGGTGGGGGCAGTCTCAATGGAAAAATCCAAAAACACGGCAGTTCATATGCAACACAGCTCCAGACAACGTGACATATACAAAATTATTTGCTCTACGCGTGGCACCCCAAAGAGCCAGCTACGTAAAAGGTTGTGAAAGGAACGATCTGCTGAGTAATGGGTAGCTGATTGGTAAACCCTCAAACAAAATTAAATTAAAATCCATGGTACTTCTCTTACCCTCAAACAGAACCAAGGTGAAAGTTTGAAAAGTTGTCTATCCCCGCGTATGCAGACATCTATTACCGACCAAGACAAAAATATCTGCTCTCATTTGCAAAATACAAGAACTGTAACGATCTGACAATTCATGGTGACGACCGTAAAACCTTCGTAGTGACAATTGCAACAGTACGTGGTTTGAACAAAAATTTGGTGAACAAGTTTTTGATGATATTCGCTCTGTTGACAAAACTGCACACAAACTAAAGGCAAGACAAATTAGTTATGAAATGCCGGGGTGAATCGTAGACGCCACATATCGGAGATGTGTGAATATTACTGCTTAAAAAACGGGAAGCTAGTCATTGGAAAGTCGAAATCACCACGCTTGTCGTAAAGTTCTGATTTCATACGTAGACGGTTATCAGTGCAGAAGATAAGGTCAGTTGAAGATATATATATTCTAACAAATCTTTCAAGTTTTTGAAAATCTACATTTCTTTTGAATACTTTTCCACAATATATCTTTAAGTCATCTTGGAGTGCAACACAGTAATGAAGATGGTAGCTTAAAGGGGAATTTGTAGTACACATGGCATAATGATAATCTGAAGGCACCATAGATTGTAAACGTTTATACGACACATGTAGTTACTAAGAAAGAAACATTTAACAATATTCCATCAAAAGTAATCAGTAAATACATCCATCAATAATATGAATAATTTGCAGAATAATGAACTCTTTACTTATACAATAATGCTTTGTGAGACAAATCGTTTAGAAAAGGTTTACCAAATGAGATACACCAGTGTATGTATCAAGCAAGGAAAATTGATCCTGATCTGAACTTGCATAACAGAATAGACAATTTTGTATACAAAACGGAAAACTTTACACACCATTTTTAAAAGAAATTGCAGTACCAATTGCATCAAATGAACAATGCCAGTATTTGGTACGAACGTTCTTCATCTGAAAATACTGTAGGTCTGACAGCTAGTACCTCATGATGAGGAAATCGAATATCAAAGCAATAGACAGCAAAGGAAAATTCGAAAATCACATTTCCATAAACATGGCAATATAGAGGTAATATATCTCAAAATATAAGCACTAGCAGTGAGAATTCAACCAATTAATAATACAGTACTCGTCGTCTGTCCAGGAAGGTATATATCGCCTCACCTGGGCTGTGCAAATTACCAATTTTGCCGGTCAGGTCCTTGGGCATACATGTCCTTATTGATGAGGCCTTAGAATTTTTCACATGCAATGAGTGTTATTAAATCAAAACGCTGGTCAATCCAAAAGCATTTCATGATCACTTGAGTGTTTTGGAACTCCTACATTGTCAAATGCAGAGATGAGTGGTTTTATTACAGTCTAACCATGAACACCAGTGTGAAGAATGGTTTAACATTTGAGCCTACAGTAAGACACATTCAAAGATCTTTCTCTCAGAAACTTATATTGAGACCAAACTCAAACAAATCCCTTCATCCATGATGGATACAGAAAAGGCATAGTTCAACACTGAATCCCGATTGGAATACATTCAAGATTTATTTTCTATGCTGCGCCAAGAAAGTGGAAGGGGCATATAGATTTACCCTTGTCCGTCCGTACTTACGTACGTCCCGCTTTTAATTTTTGCATTTAGGTCTATAGTTAAGTAACCTGAAGCGATATCTTTATGATATTGAATCATAACATTCACTTCTACGAGTACTACCCAATGCACTAATAATTAGGTGCCCATTATCCACATTTCATGGTTGAGTGACTTCGGTTAAATTTTGCGTTTAGGTCCATTTCCCATCAACTGTACATGGGTCGTCGTCTCTTTGACACATTCCCCGTTTCCCTTCTTTTTTCTTTGATACCATTATTAAATCGCATCAAAACATTCATCTCAATGAGTAGTACCCAAAGCACTTACAATTGGGTGTCCATGACCTACATTTCACACTTGACTGATTTCGGTTAAATTTTGCGTTTAGGTCCATTTCCCACCAACTATACATGATACCATTATGATATTGCATCATAACATTCATCTTAATGAGTACTTCTCAAAGCACTTACAATTGGGTGTCCATGACCTACATTTCACACTCCAGTGACTTTGGTTTATACAAGTTAACATTATAATATTGCCTCATAATATTTACCCATACGAGAACTACCCATTAAGTGCTCATGACCAACATTTAATGGTTGAGTAACTTTGGTTAAATTTTGCGGTTAGGTCCATTTCTCAACAACTATGCATGACATATGTATGATACTTCATCATAGCATTCAACTTTATGAGTACTACCCGAAGCATCAACAGTTATGTGCTCATGACCTACATTTCATGGTTGAGTGACTTGGTTAAATTTTGCGTTTAGATCCATTTGTCATCAACTATTCTTGATGTCTTTATGATGTGGCATTAAAATATTCATCTTAATACTACATAAATCACCAATAATTAGGTGTCCATGACCTACATTTCACACTTTAGTGACTTCAATTAAGTTTTGTGTTCAGGTCCATTGCTCAGCAATTATACATGATATCTTCGTGATATTTCTTCATAGCATTCACGTAAGTAGTAGGAGAAGGACGAGACGCTTATCATTGCGGAGGATTAGGAGGATTACGGAAGTGACGTCATAGTCAGGTGACTGGAAGTGACGTCATCCGAAAGTGACGTCACCGGAAATGACGTCAACCGGAAGAATACGTCATCGGAAGTGACGACATTCCAAGCGGACCAATGAGAACGTTTCCCACCCGATGTGAAATTCAAATAGTAAAACGGACCAATGGGAGCGTTGCCGCCCGATTTCAAGTCGTAACATGTTTGAAACGGACAAAGTATAACTTTTTAGCTTTTTACTGCATTAAAAAGGGTGTCTCGTCTATTCTCCTACTACTATGTTCAACCGCGATTTCACGAGTTAACGTTCGTTTCCCGTACAATGTATACATCAATCCGGGGTAACTTCGAGCTTCTACAGTAATTTGTGAAAGTTTCAAGTCTCTATCTCTTACTGTTTGGAAGATAGGGGTGTCCGAAAATTCGGAAATGGCCGAAAATACAAAATTATCTAAGTCGAGTACTATAGTTGTGTCATATATGTTTTCGGGGTAACTTTATGCTTCTAAATCAATTGATGCCATTTATAAAGTTCCATCTCTTATAATATGGATGCTACGAAGGGCCCAAATTTCGTGAATGGACCCAAATTTCAATTTGTTCTTAGTTCAGTAATATAGACATATTATATATATTTTCGGGGCAACTTTAGCATTCTAAACTGATTGGTGACATTTATAAAGCCCCATCTCTAATATTTGGGTGCTACGAGGGGTCCATAATTTTTGGGAATGGCCCAAATAATCAAGTACTAAAGACATATTATATATGTTTTCGGGGTAACTTTGTCATTCTAAATCGAATAGTGACATATGTTAAGCCTAAGTTATCTCTAACAGTATCTCTGCTACGAGGGGTCCAAATTTCATGAAAGACCCAAATTTTAATTTTTTTAATTCGAGTATTATGGTCGTGTACTATATGTTTTCGGGGTATCTTTGTCATTCAAAATCCAATGGTCCTATTACCGAAGTCCTATCCCTTATGGTATGGCTGTTAGGGGGTCCCTTAAATGTTGACAGAGGGTCAATCATAAATCAATCGCCCATGCAAGCCACATCGACTGAAGTTCCTATTCTGCTTCTAACCTTCGAACTGAGCAGACGTGTAAAGAAGCGAGGCTTTACGTATACATAACGAAGTGTCAGGAACTAAACAGAGGCACTCAATGAAAACAGGAAGACCCTACAAGATGTCTAGAACTGCCCCTTACCACCATACTGGAAGAAAAAGTCAACCACTGAGACAAATGAAAATAGCAAGACTCTATAAGATGTCAAGAACTGCGCCTTATTGTCAGACTGAAAGAAGTCAACCACTGAGACAAAATTGCGGAATATGCCACCAAACCTATAGTCACCGAGACAATCTCCAACGACACATGAATACACATAGAATAAACACGTTTCATTGTGAAGAATGTGGACAGAAATGCAGTAGAAAGGACAGTTTACTATACGTCATCAACGTACCAAATATCAAAGTAGAGAAGACACTCCAGTCCAACCTAACAACATGACTGGTTTTACCATCACATTGAAGATAGAACCGAACGAAACAATGAACACCTCCTTCGATACAGTACCAATCCCGAGCCAAGGAGATGCAGAAGAAATCAACATCCAGTTGAATGGACTTTAACTCCAGATACAATGTAAAGACTGCACGTGGATCTCCGAACCGTGCCTGTCTCATGACGGAGAAAATAAACTATGAAATTGACAATGACTTTGTTTATATTTATGAACCCTTGAATAACGTAACAAGTGTGATTAAGCCCCTCCGAATATAACACCCACTACTTTCGGAAAAGTAACAAGTCCGAAACCCACGAACAACAGCAATATCCCAAACCGCCCAGCAGCAGCAATATTCTGACACGACCCAGCAGCAGTAGCAGCAACAGCCGAATATCCACCGCACAAAACTGAAAATATCAAGAAAAAATCCAGTAATTCTCAAGAATAAAACGTCAATTTCACCGCAGCAGAAACGCTTAAAGCGTAAATTTCATCGCCGCACAGAAGAAAAATAGGTCTCGCCGCCGCAGAAACCTGGAATTACTTAGAAAAACGCACAACATTAAAGCAAAAAATACAATTAAAACGAAAATTGTTACAAAATTAAAGCAAAATGCACACATAAAAACAAAATTCATACATAATCTTAACAAAAATTGTAAAAAAATATACTCATGAAAACACGAAAAATAACAAAACAAAATTTAATAAAAGTTAAACATAATGAAAATTAAATTAAAGATACGTACAAAATGTTTAAAACATGTTAAATAAAGCTCACAATTGTCATAAAAATATTCAAATTAACAAAACGCGTATGTTAAAATTAAACAGAATTAAAAAATAAACAGAAACATTTGATAAAATATGTACAAATAAGCTATAAGATTGTTGTCGAACAGCAAAATTAACAAAGCGCATGTGATAAAATTTGAAAAATTGCAAAACAAAATACAAATAAGTTACAAAAATGTTAAAGTTAACAAAAACGCGTGTGTTAAATTCAAACAAATAAAAATAAAATAGACAAATCTTGAACAAATATGTACAAACAAGTAAAACAAAACAAACAAAACATGTAAAAGTATGAACAAATCATGTAGAAGTGATAAATTTATTAAAAATAAGGAGTCGTAATGACAATGAATTATGAATCTTGGAAAAAATGGGAGTCAAATATGAATATTTTGGAGTTAACTTAAATATTGATAAGAAAAGCCGAATATTTGAGAGGATATAGGACTTAAAGAGTCAGAGGAGAATGCATAGAGAGGATACAGGAGTAAAAAAGTCACAGGAGGAGTCCATATACGGGTTATAGCGGTTTAAAAATAAAAGAAAGAGGGTGAATTGTGAATTGTGTTGGACATTGAAGAAAATTTATGAAAATCGTTAGAAAATCATTACATGACGTAACACATAATAAAAACTCATTAAAAATCAATTCATAAAATGTTCACAAATAAAACACTCATATCATGATTCGCGTCCTTAAAATTCAATAGAATCATCGATCCGTACACTTTTAAATTAACACCATCGACCGATTGCATCATCTTCTAGAATATTCGATCTATTCAAAGAAACATAATAACAATAGAGAAATTAACCGATCAATCAAATACCAGGAAATTCAACCAATCAGACGCCGACTTTGTGATAAATCCAGCCAATCAGAACATAGGATAATCGACCAATCACAGAGCCCGTAACAAAAATAACAAACCAATGGGGAACCGTCGTAACAACGCTTCTTACCGTATAAAATCAGACACATCTAGCAACTTTCTCATTCAGCAACTAACAGCCGAATTGAACGGACGTTCCCAGCGAAGATAAACAGAACAAAAGTAAGAGTGAACTTAAAATAAATTACAACAAGAGCTGTCGCCGAATGGCAGCCAGATATACCCCCCGCTAATTGAACCCTGAATCAATATGGTAAGTGCAAATTTAGGTGGGTTTGGACAGAGTAGAAGTGTGGATACAATATGAGTATGGACATAATGATTTAATCCTCCAGAAATAACTTTTCTGTCAAAATCCGACAAAAATAAAATCCACCTTTTTTGGCTCTGACACTTTTCTCAAGGATTACAATGAAAAACATGCTTTATTCAACACCTTTATTTCAAAATATCTACCAGGTACCCTTTGAATTATTTATTTTGAAAATTGTCTAAATCCAAAAAATCATTGCAGAAAGAATCAATGAAAATCTAAAAATTGAATTATCTCCCCTCCTGGTTTTGGACAATAATTTTATTCCTTCATGCACATCACCATATAGTGCCCTTCCCTTGTGTAAAGTTTCATTAAAATCATTCAAGTGGTTTAAGACGAGTTGCGCTTACGAGGTTATCTGTGCGGATGGAATCAGTGAAAAGTCAAAGTTAAATTATCTCCCCTTCCTGGCTTCGGACAATAATTATATTCCTTTATGTACACCTCCATATAGTGTCCTGCCTTTGTGTAAAGTTTCATTGAAATCCTTCAAGTGATTTAAGAGGAGTTGCACTTACGAGGTTATCTGTGCGGATGGAAACAATGAAAAGTCAAAGTTGAATTATCTCCCCTTCCTGGCTTCGGACAATAATTATATTCCTTTATGCACATGTCCATATAGTGTCCTTCCTTTGTATTAAGTTTCATTTAAATCCTTCAAGTGGTTTAAGAGGAGTTGCGCTTACGAGGTCATCTGTGCAGATGGAATCATCGCAAAGTCAAAGTTCAATTATCTCCCCTTCCTGGCTTCGGACATTAATCATATTCCTTCATGCACACGTCCATATAGTGTCCTTCCTTTGTGTAAAGTCTCATCAATATCCTTCATGTGGTTTAAGAGGAGTTGCGCTTACAAGAAGTGTGGACAGACGGACAGACAGACGGGCGGACAGACAGACAGGGTGATTCCTATATACCCCCCTAAACTTCGTTTGCGGGGGGTATAATAAAGCTGAATATGAAGTTTTGAATTTAGAGTTTGATTGAACAATAAAGTAATTGAATTAGCCAAAAAAAAAATTAATCAATAACAATTGGTTATCAAGAATACGAAATCAAATAGTAATACACTCAGGAAAGACATCAAGTCGGAGGAGCTAGTACTAAACCCCAAAAACCTGAAGAAATGTTCGAGTAAAAAATAAAAGGTCGAAAAAGTGCACAAAGATTTCAAACCACGGCTACCCAGTACCAAATCCAGTTCAAAGAGATCAACGTCCAGAGCCTTCAGCAAGTACTACTAACGTTGCACGAGCTTTTCGACGCCATCTTAAAGAAAGTGACCACATTTACAAAGGCAGACCGACTACATTGACATTAAAAGATTATCAATCATCCAGATTAAAAACAAAGACGACCCTTGTTGCGCCAGAGCGATCGTTAGGGCTAAGGCTAAAATTGATGGACACGAAAAATTGGACACTATAAGACAGGACCGGCGCA
>MJUU01001595.1:32163-42927 GCA_002080025.1 Modiolus philippinarum
GAGTTGCGCTTACGAGGTCATCTGTGCAGATGGAATCATCGCAAAGTCAAAATTGAATTATCTCCCCTTCCTGGATTCGGACAATAATTATATTCCTTTATGCAGATCTCCATAAAGTGTCCTTCCTTTGTGTAAAGTTTCATTTAAATCCTTCAAGTGGTTTAAGAGGAGTTGCGCTTACGAGGTCATCTGTGCAGATAGAATCATCGCAAAGTCAAAGTTGAATTATCTCCCCTTCCTGGCTTCGGACATTAATCATATTCCTTCATGCACACGTCCATATAGTGTCCTTCCTTTGTGTAAAGTTTCATCAATATCCTTCATGTGGTTTAAGAGGAGTTGCGCTTACAAGAAGTGTGACAGACGGACAGACAGACGGACGGACAGACAGACAGGGTGATTCCTATATACCACTAAACTTCGTTTGCGGGGGTATAATAAAGCTGAATATGAAGTTTTGAATTTAGAGTTTGATTGAACAATAAAGTAATTGAATTAGCCAAAAAAAAATTTAATCAATAACAATTGGTTATCAAGAATACGAAATCAAATAGTAATACACTCAGGAAAGACATCAAGTCGGAGGAGCTAGTACTAAACCGAGCTAGTACTAAACCCCAAAAACCTGAAGAAATGTTCGAGTCGAAAAAGTGCACAAAGATTTCAAACCACGGCTACCCAGTACCAAATCCAGTTCAAAGAGATCAACGTCCAGAGCCTTCAGCAAGTACTACAAACGTTGCACCACGAGCTTTTCGACGCCATCTTAAAGAAAGCGACCACATTTACAAAGGCAGACCGACTACATTGACATTAAAAGATTATCAATCATCCAGATTAAAAACAAAGACGACCCTTGTTGCGCCAGAGCGATCGTTAGGGCTAAGGCTAAAATTGATGGACACGAAAAATTGGACACTATAAGACAGGACCGGCGCATTCAGGAAGAATTGGCAGTTGAGTTACATGCTAAAGCAGGCGTACCTTTACAGTAATGTGGTATTGAAGAGATCAAACGATTCCAAGCAGTTTTACCGGAGTATCAGATTCATGTTGTATCCAAAGAGCAATTCAACACTGTTATATACAAAGGACCCGAAGCCAAGAAGATATACCTGTTTTACCACAGGAACCATTACGATGTCATTACCAGCATGCCGGGTTTCCTGTCACGTCTCTATTACTGTAGAAAATGTGACAAAGGATATAGCAACAAAGAAGAACACGTTTGCAATAACGTATGCCATCATTGTCGTAAAATTCACGACCAAACCGAAGATGACGAGTGGATACTTTGTACCGATTTTGGACGGTATTTAAAGGGTCAACATTTTTCGATCTTCACCAACAGATGACGTCAGCGGAAAACTCTACCTGCACTACCTACTACAAATGCTCTACCTGTGGACAAACCGTGGACAAAAAATAGGGAGATCATATATGTGGAAACGTCTCCTGTAAAACCTGTAAAGATTTCTACCGATCAGGACATCAGTGTTACATGCTACCCGCTAATGCCAAGGATGGACAAAAGAAACAAACTTATATTTTCTTATTTTCTTCGATTTCGAATGTCCGGTGCGATCAAGGATACAATCCCTGGAGACGAAAGCGGTGAATGTTCAAACTGTAAACATTTCAAATGTGGCTCCTACGAACACCAGCCGAATCTGTGTGTGGTACACAAAATCTGTTTGAAGTGTATGAATAACAGAATCGATGAATACTCTTTCTGTGCAGAATGTGGAAAAAACGAACTAGTCTTTACCGGACCTGAAACCACCGAACAATTTTGTAAATGGCTATTCTATGGAAAAAACAACGGAGCTACCGTACTGTGCCACAACTTAAAAGGATACGACAGCTATCTTATCTTAAACTACTTGTATACCAAAGGAGTATTAACAGATGTGATTCCGAATGGAACGAAGATTGCAACATCAGAATGATTTACTCAATGAACTTTGTACCAATGCCATTATCCAAACTACCAAAAATGTTTGGCTTGAATGAGATCAAGGAGGGATACTTTGCTCACCTATTCAACACTAAAGAAAATCAATCCGTGATACTCAACCACCTACCAGATGTCAAGTATTACCAACCAGAAAAAATGAAGCCCGAGGAGAGAAGCGCCTTCTTCAAATGGTATAACGCACACTGGAGTTCCATGTTCGACTTACACCAAGAACTGTTGAGTTATTGCCGTTCCGATTTGGACATACTGAGAAAAGCCTGTCTCAAGTTCCGAGAATTATTCATGGGGATGACATCCACCGACGGACACGGAGAAATCGATCCATTCCAACAATGCATTACGATAGCATCGGCTTGTAACTTGGTGTTTCACACTTTGTTTTTAAAACCGGACACAAAAAGCATCATACCCGCCCTCGGCTACCGACCTTAAGAGAAACACTCCATTAAAGCAATAAAATGGCTACAACATCTATCTGAAGTGCACGGTATTCGGATACAGCACGCTCGTAATGGCGGTGGGAAGGACATTGGTGGATACCACGACAATAAAGTCTTTGAATACAATGGTTGTTTCTGACACGGGTGTTTACGTTGTTATAGTGCCTCGATCGTCAATCCAGTAAACAATATGACCATGTGTGAATTACACCAGCGTACACTGGATAAGAAAAAATATCTAGAAGACCATGAACAGAAACGATGTGAAAACCGTGAGCGATAATTTCCGGATCATACGAGATAATATGAAACTCCTGTCCGCGTATCAAGATAAAGACTATAGAATAGTATTTGACAAAAGAGTGGCCATGGATGATTATAGCACGAGGCCGTATGGATTTTAAATTGTACAAGCATCATGTGGATGGTTCCCCGACCCATGCTTGCTCCATGACGGGGAAAATAAAATATGTATATATGTAAATTAGTGTATTATTTATTGCCTAATTGAATGAAAAGTATATAGATACAGGAAACAATAAAAGGAAATGCACCAAAAAAAATCAATACACAGAACGGGGTAAAACAATAAACAGATATGCAAAAGCTGGGGTAACGTTAGAATATAACAAAATAAAACATGGACTCCAGAGTACACAAAACTAAGAGAGATAACTGAGACAAATGACAAAGGGTAAAAGAATATCTCAAAAGACATGAAGATATTCGATACCAATGCAACGGTTGGGTTAAGGTTTTATGTTAAACAAAAGTACAGAAAATACATAGAAAAGATTGAAGTATTGGACAAAAAAAAATATCAGAGTGATAAAGTTGGGATAAAGTACATATACAAAGAATAAAACTTCTATTCGCAAGGGTTATTCAAGCAACACGAGAGAACTGAGGCATCAAAATAGAATAAAACAATAGAAAGAGGTTTGGGTTAGAAAACTGAACCCGCTTGCGCCATCCCAATCGTCACACCACTCTCACACCATTTCGCTACGCTCACGGTGTTCTACGTTCGTGGCGCTTGGAAGTAGGGTTTTCTGGATGACCAAATAAGGAAAATGAGCGTGGTTAATAAGCTCATTTGCATAAACGGGTATAATTTGGGGATTTTAACATTAGCTCTTTGGGAGAACAGGTGTTCTAGGGTGACACGTTTCACTACTCACGTACACCCTTATGAGTATTCCCCTAAGCCCCAACAATTAAGTGTCCATGTACATTTCATTTTATGACCTACATTGCATGCTTCAGTGACTGTCATTTATCCTGTTTTACCAACTATGCATAATACCCTTATATTGTTTCATTATTATAATCCCCTTTATAAGCACTTTACAGTTCCCCATTCATAACGTTCCATTAGGGACTTTGGGTAAATTGGTCTAAAGTTCATTTTTCTGCTAATAATGCCTATTGCGGGGCATCCATGACTTATATAGACACATTCTCTAGTTTTGTATTGGCGGATCCAAGGGGATTATGGGGGTTGGAACCCCCTTTTTTCTGGGCAATCATGTATTTTTAATGAATATCCTAGTGTTTAACTAAGAAAAAAAAACCCAAAAAATTTCGCGGAATATTTTCTTAAAATTCTATTTGGACCCCCCCCCCCCTCCTTTTTCAAATTGCTTGGATCCGCGCCTGTTTTGTAATCTACTTGGCCAAAACGGGACTTCTGAGTTGTTTGTCACCGAGAATGCTCTTTAATTACACAAAAAATCAATAATCGACGGGTGGGAACGGGTTTGATTTAAACATATTTTATTAGCTCAAAATAGCAAAAGGGATCAGACAAAAGTTATACCAACTTATAACGTCTTCTCCTACATAGTTACATACAAATAATAATGAAAATCATGCTAATACAACATCTCAGTATGTTAAACAGTACAGAGAAATACATTTGAAATGATATGAAAACAAAATGTTGATGGTGACATGTGTGATGTGTGTTTGTGTGTGTGTGTGTTGAATTTATTATGCAAAAAAGCGGTTTGTCCCCTTAATGTAAGCATGGACGCTCTTAACAATGCGTTCGTTTTCAGCATTAGTCAGGGTAATATTTCCTTTAGTAAGAAGAGTAAGGTCTATCTGACAAGTATTCGGTAGCCATACAAGACTCTGTATCATTACATTTCGTAAGTTAACATAATTTGGACACTCGAAAAAATAATGGAAAAAACTTTTGAAAGGAGCTCCACAACGACAAGATGGATCTGATATTATATTCACTCTGTATAAATCAGAATTTAAAAAGGACGCAGAACATCTCAGTTGAGTTAATATGATATTTAACGGGAACGGGTTGTAACACTAATAAATTTATTAGTGATGAAATAAGATGAATATTTAATCTATTTTGTCATGTTTGTAGATCTCCAGCTTCATTAAAAATCCAGTAAAACAGTTATATAGTCATAAACACGGGTTGAGGTAATCCAATAGGTAAGAATCCCATAATTCTCGCTTACTGGTATTGAGGTATAAGAGTATCTAGATACTTGTCAAAAGTATCTAGATACTTAGAATAAGTATCTAGATACTTCGAACAAGTATCTAGATACTCCTTTGAAGTATCTAGATAATAATACAAATGTAGTTCGTAAAACGTATCTAGATACTTTAAACAAGTATCTAGTTACTTTTAACAAGTATCTAGATAATTATAATTCGTTAAAAGTATCTAGATACTTTAAGCAAGTATATAGATACTTTTAACAAGTATCTACATACTTTTAACATATGGCATGCCGTTTTCATATTTATTCGCTATTTAAGATATCTCATATAATATATAAGATATCTCATATATTATATAAGATATCTTATTTAAAATATAAGATATCTTATATAAATTCAAATATATGAGATATCTCATATTTTATATAAGAGATCTCAATTAATATATAAGATATCTTATTTAATGTATAAGATATCTTATATACTAATAGAGATATCTTATATATTATATAAGATATCTCTTTTGAAAGTTTAATATATATATCTTATATGCTAATAGAGATATTTTATATAACATATAAGATATCTTATATATTAATAAAGATATCTTATATATTAAATAAGATATATTATATATTAATAAAGATATCTTAATTGTGGAATTATATAAGATATCTTATATACTATTTGAGATATCTTATATAATATATAAGATATCTTATATATTGAAGAAGAGACATAGTTCTGCCTTAAATGCTATTGAAAAATATGACGGGTGGATATTGGATCAATATTAATTGCAAAATTAAAAAAGAACTGTTATATTGTACACGTAGCACGTAATTAATGTAAGACCGGAGATACGATCCTAATTCCATAGATGGCTGGATACTGGATCGGTATCAATAAAATAATACAAAAATAAATAAGACAAAACAATGTTAGGGTTAGAGTTATATCTTTCGCATAGACGAGTAGATTTTGGAACAATATTCATTTGAGGATCGAGCCTTTAAAATATGGGGTTCGGAAAAAGGGGTTCCAGTCGATTTTTTGCATTTGTTGTCAATTTTGCTAGAGAATCTTAACGAAATCCAAAAAAAAAATTACAACAAGGGAGGGGTCCTACACACAGAACCACTCTTTTGAATCCGACAATAGTATCAATGAAACAAAATCAAAATATTTCCTCTGGTTTCTTATAACTGTCAAGCTAAGCAAGAAATTCGGTGCATAAATTTTTGATTTGCTAAAAAAAAATTAAGCCTATGAAGACTTCATTTTAAGTACTTTCAAGTATGTAAGATATCTCATATAATTTATAAGATATCTCCTTTATTATATAAGATATCTTATATAATTTTAACATATAAGATATCTTATATAGCATATGAGATATCTTATATATTAAATGAGATATCTTATATATTAAAGGAGATATCTTATATATTATATGAGATATCTTATTTACTAAATAAGATATCTTATATAAATAAACATATAAGATATCTCATTTAATATATAAGATATCTTATTTAATATATAAGATATCTCATATAATATATAAGATATTTCATTTAATATATCAGATATCTTATTTAATATATAAGATATCTTATATATTATATGAGATATCTTAAATAGTGAATAAATATGAAAACGGCATGCCATATTAACAAGTATCTAGATACTTTTAACAAGTATCTATATACCTTTAACAAGTATCTAGATACTATTAACAAGTATCTAGATACTTTTAACAAGTATCTAGATACTTTTAACACGTATCTAGATAATCATTTTTTAGGATATTGATACTTTTGACAAGCATCTAGATAATTCTATCAAGTATCTAGATACTTCTAACAAGTATCTAGATACTTCTGACGCATCTAGATACTTCTGAAAAGTTTTAAAATATTTCTAGCTAGCATCTAGATACTTTTGACAAGTATCTAGATACTTCTTAAAAGTATCTAGATACTTCTTATCTTTATTTGTAGTTAATATCTAGATACTTGTCCTATGTATCTAGATACTTGTCAAAAGTATCGAGATACTCGTCAAAAGTATCTAGATACTTGTCAAAAATATCTAGATACTGATACTTCTCATAAGTATCTAGATACTTGTCAATAGTATCTAGATACTCGTCGAAAGTATCTAGATAGGTGTCGTAAGTATGTAGATACTTGTTAGGAGTATCTAGATACTTTTGAAAAGTATCTAGATATTTTTTCCCAATAATGATTATCTAGATACTTGTACTTGTTCGAAGTATCTAGATCCTGGTTCAAAGTATCTAGATACTGGTTCAAAGTATCTAGATACTGGTTCAAAGTATCTAGATACTTATTCAAAGTATCTAGATACTTTTAATATCTAGATAGAGCTATCACAATTTTGACATGAACGGCCACTCATATATGAGACATATGGTTAAGGTCTCTCGAGCCTCTTCGGAAAATGGGGTCTGAAAATGTTCAGTGGAGCTTTTGTTTGATAAGGTCATTCTTGATTATCTTTGATCAAGAAGAATATTTTTAAAAGCATATTATTTTATTCATTCTTCTTAAAAGCATATTTTAGCTTCTGGGTTCTACTTTCGCTTCATAAGGAAATGTAAAGCATTGCTTTATTTATGAACCTTTAATTATCGGTTGTCGTGTACAATATTTATTATTTTGAAGGCATTGGAGATCAATAAAATCTCACTCGAGCTTGACTTCCGTTTTCCACACATACATGTAAACATGTGCTAGCAGATACTGTGTAAGTTTATATTTAATACACGATTAAGCATAACGATGGTATTAAAACACAACAGAGTGTGACTAAATGTGTGGTAAATTTAGAATATGCTTAGCATGCAAGATTGTATATATGCGAATTTACTTTCGAATTCGGACCAGAAACATGCTTTCGAAGCTTAGATACTACACACATCATATAGGCGGACGTTCCGGGCGGACGTTATATTAAATTTAGGTCCCAAGATGGAGATTTGGCTAGTCACGTCAACTTACATTTGTTAAACCCATTGACCGAAGGGCGTACAAAAGCAGATACTCAAAAAAAAAACAAAAAAAAACTAGATCGACCCTAACAGCCAACAGAGCAGTTACATGCACGAGGGTCTAAAATATAGATATTGTAAGTCACTGTGATGCACCTGTGATGCAAGTTTCCAAATGAAATTAGTATTTGGACCAGCATCGAATGATGAGATACTCTGATGGTACGCGGCAATTACTGTAAAATTTTCTTCATATAGAAGTTTCGACAACTTCAGGGTATTTCAAATCACCAGGGATCAAATCAAAACCATTGACTGAAAGCTGGCAGAGAGCAAATAGATCTAATCAAAATGATCTTAATACATATTCAGAAGGGTAAAAATTGGTGGAGGGGGTGTCAATGGTTCCTATCTGTTACAAAACAAGGATTGTTATTAACATAACTAAGATTAACATTTTCAACAAGCCAAACAAAATGTACACTCAATGTTAATAAATATTAGAACATACGTATCATAAGATCAATGAACATGACGGACCTCAACAAAGTCATAATTGTACATCAATGTCGACAATATTTGAACAATTTCATTAATGTACGTGTGATCTCAACAAAGTTATAAATGTGCATCAACGTCAACGGACAATCAATCAATGTTTTCCATAACCATGATACTTCCTTTTCTATATTTCTCAGATTTCATCTTGGGTTTGTACAAATTGCTACTTCTACACAGGCACTTGTTTCATGAAAAATGTCAGTCCCTCCCTCTCTTCTTCCACGGGACTGACACTTTTGTATGAAACAAGTGCCTGTGTACTTCTAGCTGTAAGCAGACAGCTTAGGCACCCTCATTGGGGGTACAATGGAATCATAAAATAATAAATTTTTGAACATGAAATCAAAAATTTGTACTTAAAAAGACAAATAATCAAGAAGGTCCAATAAGAAATTATTAATCAAATTATATAATCATCAATAAAACTACCGTATTATCATGTAACCAAGAACCCCATGAGAAAGACTCGCAACTTAATTTGTACCTTTTGAATTTGTTATTTTTGTTGGTTTCCTATAAATTGATTTAAGTTCAATATTTCTAGGTGTGCATTGAAGTATTTTCACCAGAAGAAGAGCATCATCCATTTGTGTCATGGCTATAAGTCGACAAGGAATCCTAGCATATTGCGCATCGTCAATGGGGTTTGTGCTAATAAATTCCGTCTTCAGTTTCTATTACGTTAAAGTGTTCATGAACATTTATAACATTGACAGAAAATGGTTTCAGATAGCACAAATATTATATCTGGTATGGAATGCAATAAACGACCCTTTGTTTGCATATATTCAGGACAGCACAAATATCACAATTACTAAGACAAGAAGAGAAAGCATTTTATACTGTGGGCCTTTGTTTTGTGTAGCGTTTATAATTCCATGGATACCGTGGGACAACAATTCCTGGATTGTTGGACTTCATTTGATAATTGCCTTATTCCTTTGGGATACAATGTATACGTTTGTAGGCCTTGCAATGGCTGCTCTGTTTACTGAACTATCACAAGAGTCCGAGGACAGAATTGCTCTTATTAAATACTCACAGATAGCAAGTTTACTCGGAAGTCCAAGTGTCATGTTGATGGAGTTTACGTCCAATAGTCTGCATAACGTCCTTGCCTTCCAAATTACAGCAGTCTTTATAGCAGTGTGTGCTTGTTTGTTATTCCGGTTTACCGGACTGTATGCTCATACAAAATACGACTTGCAGAAAATGAAAACAAATGGTGAGAACATATCTCATGAGAAAACAATGGACGAATCTTATTGGACACAAGCTAAACAGATATTATCAGATACAAATTTTATGGCATTTGTAGCAACTAATTTCTGCCATCAGTTTCACAATACATTCATCAACAACTTTATGGCAATAATCTGTGATCAACTCATACCAGAGGATGTGATTTCAGCAAGTACAAGGAAAACGTTTTACGGAGGACTGTCTATATGTTCTGCTGTAAGTTCGTGTTTGTTGAGTTTAAGTGAAAATAGTATGTTCTAAACAGTGCCGTTTAAATACACAACAATCTGAAAGGAAAGTAAGTGAGAACCGAACCGCAAGTCTGAAAAAGAATAATCAAAAGACAATGGCAACATTGGGAACACAAAGATACACAACGACAACATATGACACACACATACAGATGAACAAGGAACCATGTATTAAAAAGAATTTCGCTCAAACCGGTGCTAGGGGCCGTCTTGAACTCTACTATGGGATATGAGAAAAGCTCATTGTTGAATGCCTCATGGTGACTTCAAGATGAAGAACAACAACAAAAGCGTTGTTCCATTGCTTTGTTTTACCACGTATTTGTAGAGAATTTGTCTCATGTGTATTTACTCCATATCCTTTCATTCATCATTGAAACTATGCATGGCTAAAAAACAGGAACATTATTAAAGACTTAGATGTTTTGATTAAAACAATTACATATCGAAGTGCAAATACCCACTTTGACAACTTATTTCTGTTTAGTTCAGATAAAAATCAAACATTTGGAAGACAAAAACTGTAAAATTAATTATGTAGTCATTGGAAGTAACAATTACTAAACTTCATCCCTGATCCGATTTACTTGATGACGAAAACTACAGCCTTTCTCTTGTTTCAGGTAATTGTAATCCTGGGGGCGCCATTGATCGAGAGATTTTCATACAGCAATGTTATAAGATATAGTTATATATGTACAATCTGTGGAGGACTCGTGATGTTTTATATTGGACAAGCATACCCTGTCTGTCTCATGCTGCTTATATTGTATAATGGGTAAGAATATTAGACAAGCATAC
>MJUU01001595.1:43213-53673 GCA_002080025.1 Modiolus philippinarum
CTGTCTGTCTAATGCTGCTTATATTATATAATGGGTAAGAATATTAGACAAGCATACCCTGTCTGCCTCATGCTGCTTATATTATATAATGTGTAAAAATATTAGAGAAGCATATCCTGTCTGTCTCATGCTGCTTATATAATATAATGGGTAAGAATATTAGACAAGCATACCCTGTCTGTCTCATGCTGCTTATATTGTATAATGGGTAAGAATATTAGACAAGCATACACTGTCTGTCTAATGCTGCTTATATTATATAATGGGTAAGAATATTAGACAAGCATACCCTGTCTGTCTAATGCTGCTTATATTATATAATGGGTAAGAATATTAGACAAGCATACCCTGTCTGTCTCATGCTGCTTATATTATATAATGGGTAAAAATATTAGAGAAGCATATCCTGTCTGTCTCGTGCTGCTTATATAATATAATGGGTAAGAATATTAGACAAACATACCTTGTCTGTCTCATGTTGCTTATATTGTATAATGGGTATAACATTGGACAAGCATACCCTGTCTGTCTAATGCTGCTTATATTATGTAATGGGTAAAAATATTAGAGAAGCATATCCTGTCTGTCTCATGCTGCTTATATTGTATAATGGGTAAAAATATTAGACAAGCATACCCTGTCTGTCTCATGCTGCTTATATTCTATAATGGGTATAATATTGGACAAGCATACCCTGTCTGTCTCATGCTGCTTATATTATATAATGGGTAAAAATATTGTCTGTCTCATGCTGCTTATATTGTATAATGGGTATAATATTGGACAAGCATACCCTGTCTGTCTTATGCTGCTTATATTATATAATGGGTAAGAATATTGGACAAGCATACCCTGTCTGTCTCATGCTGCTTATATTATATAATGGGTAAGAATATTCAGTAGACATGGTAGACAAGCACCTCATACTTGATAGTGTTTAACGTGTAAAGACAGATCAAAACACAGCTATTTTCCTGACGTTGGTAGGGGGTATAAGCTCAAAATACCATGTGCGTGTTATGTTCTTCATATTGAAAACTGAATTAGAATAAGCATACCCCGAGTGTTTGTTTTTACGTATTCCAGGCGCGGATCCAGGGAGTGAGGAAAGGGGGGTTCCAATTGGAAATGAAATAAAATTTTGGGGGCTTTCTTTGGATATTCATTAAAAAATACATGATTGTCCAGAAAAAAGGGGGGTTCCAACCCCGGAACCCCCTCTGGATCCGCCAATGTATTCTGTATAACGGAAAAGAAAGTTGGACAAACATTCTTCGCGAATTTGTTGTTACTTATAAAATTAAGACAAGCATACCAAGAGTGATACCACAAACGGGTGTACCTTGTGTGTCTGGTGTGTACTGATACTGGACCTCGCGTGTCAATACAGTATTTCTTATACTGTATAACGGGTAACAATATCAGACAAGTATATCCAGTGCACATGGCCTTGTTACTAATTCAGAAATTTTACTATTCGTGCATGCACATGGATAGTAAAATTTCTAATTAGTAACTAGTCCCTTTGCCCCGTGTGCCATGGCGTGTGCCTGTTGTAATTGATAACAAGAATTTTTGACTATCATACACCACATTTATCCGTCTTGTCTGTTGTTGTATAAAATTAAAAAAAAAAACTCGTTATTTTAAACGTTCGTTTTTTACACGTTGGCATCAACTTTATTACTAAAATGCGGTGACAACCACTTGGTCCGAACAGCTGCAAAGATTCTTATTGCCTCTACGAGAACGGTACCGTAAAAATATATAATTCATCAAATGTAACATTAGGTTCACCATATTTCTTAATCACGTCGCCATGGCACTCTAAAGTAAAAATCATTTCAAGTACAACGCCGTGTTGGTAATAATTCTAGTCCAATCAATTTATAAAATTTTTGAGAAAATCTTTTGTGAAAGTTATTCCTGTATATATTTTCAGATGTATAACGACTGCTACATTCTCGCTGTTTAATATGCCACTGGCAGATATATCAGACGACAACAAAGTTAAATATAAGCGCAAGTAAGTCAAGCCTCTTCCATAAAGCTCTAATTCACTAGCTTTTAGTTGAAGCTAGTATTGAGTAAATGCACGTGTGACAAAGTCTCTACAAATACATGATAAAACCAAGCAATGGAAAAATGCTTTAATTCTTCTTTTCTTGAAGTCACTAAGAGACCTTCAACAATGAGCTCTGTCCATACCCCATAGTAAGTTCAAGATGGCCCTCGCAATTCATTTGACCATACATTTTTTATACGGTTAATTCAATGTACTTCCAAGCTTAGCTAAAGCCTGTACAATTAATTATAGTATTCTCTTTAAAATTATTGCGTCTTTTTTTTAATTTATGTACTCTGGTGATGTTATTTTGTGTTGTAGCATTGAAAGAAAGATTTTACCATAAAAACCAAACGTGGCCATAAAACCCAATAAATCTAGGAGAAACCCGGTATGCACCAGGAAACCCAAGGTTTCTTGGTCTTAACTCTAATTTCCTTCAGCAAATGGTGCTCTTTCTTAGATACACAGACACAGCTGCTTTGGATACAAGGAGTTTAACGAACTCCATCCAAGTTTCCTCCAGCAATTATGAGTTTTGCTTCAGAAAAAATACAGTTTCTTCAAGCAAACCCTAAGTTTCCTGAATTAATCTCTAGTGGTAGTGTGCAGTTTTGTTCAGAAAAGTTTTTTACTTTTTAGTAGGTTTGTTTTTTTGGATCTGACCCTCCTGCTGGAGAAATCTTTGCAAACTTCAGAAGCCCATTGAATAACGGGCTTTGCATATCTCTCTTGGTCAAAACTTTCCAATTGCGACTGGAAACTGATAAGAAATTAAGAGGTTTTTTTGTCAGTAAGCTTGGGTTCATGAAGAAAAAACAAATAACTCTCAATATGGTGAATTTCATTTGTCATTAAAAAACAGGAAATACTATTTTAGTGTGTACTTTTTGCACATATAACTGGGCTGAAGGAAAAATACTTCATCATGCTGTCGTGTTACAAGACATTGAAATTTAAACTGGACTAAGCTATAAAGAGAATTAACAAACCAGAAATAAGGAAATTGAAATTGTTGTTGTGAATCTCTTGTTTTTGTCATTTCAAGTAAGGCAAAATGGACAGACATTGCCGACAGCAAGAGGTAATATGAATGCACTGACTGATATTTTTTTTCGTATTTATGTAATAATAATGTGTTCTGCTCCTGTTGCCATATTAGGCGGCTGTGAGACCAATTAAACCTTGATATCTTAATTGTCTTTGAACAACTTATATATTTTTTTCTTCCAGACATCCTATTTCATCAATGATATTTGGAACCAATGCTCTGATTACCAAGCCTGCCATATCCTTGTCTCCCATGCTCACAGCAGCAGTATTAAACCTTTACGGATATAGTGATCTAAGTGACAAAACAAAAGCTTCTTTGGAACTAAAACAAGCTATGTTTTATCTAGTGTGTTTATACCCGATAGTTCTAGGAACTGTGCAGTTTGTATCTTGGTCATTTTTCAGAATCAAACGTAAATAGTGCCATTACGTCTATGTTGAAAATGTTGCTGATGAGATTATTGATATGTGACTGTTTGTAATTTTTGCATGTTTGTCAACCTATTAATATCTCAATGGATGGTTCTTGTGCTTGTGATTTATCATTAAGTGAAAAAGTAGATCACCTTACCCAAAGGGTCAGTGTGAGCTATTGCCATCACTTGGCGTCCGTCGTCCGTCCGTCTGTTAACGTTTCACATTATCATCAACTCCTCTGAAACCACAGAAGCCAATTCAACCAAACTTTACAGGAATGATGTATGGAAGGTCCTTAACAAAAATAGCTCATTTCGTTCCGATCTGACAAAAACATGGCCGCCAGCGCGGAAATTATATTTAACATTGGACCCTATGGGAAAAATGTCATTTTCATAAACTCATCTGAAACCACAGAAGCAAATTCAACCAAACTTTACAGGAATGTTGTATGTTGAGTCCTTTACAAAGATTGCTCATTTCGCTCTGATCCAATGAAAAACATGGCCGCCAGCGCTGAACTTATATTTAACATTGGACCCTATGGGAAAAATGTCCTTTTCATCAATTCCTCTGAAACAACTGAAGCAAATTCAACCACACTTTAAAGGAATGATCTATGGAAGGTCCTTAACAAAGACTGCTCATTTCATTTTGATCCTACAAAAAACATGGCTGCCAGCGTTGAACTTATATTTAACATTGGACCCTATGGGAAAAAAACATCATTTTCATCAACTCCTCTGAAATGATTTCGAGATCATCCGGCCTTACAACAGTCCGGCCCTATGCCAGTCCGGCCTTATGACAATCCGGCCTTGGTCTATCCGTCCCTGTATTGTTAATTGATACTATATCGTTGTTTTGTTTAATTTGGTCATGATATCGTATATTTTTTGTTCAGATTTATATTGACGCATTTAAATGGAAATTGGTTCTCCAGAATTGCTGCATAATAAAGGAACGAAGGAGTTTTAACCATTTACGAATTAAAACGTACAGTGAGGGGTATAGCCTCTTAAATGTATACCAGGTTTATTTTTATTTGAGATGTTAGATATTTAAGAAACAATTGTAGAAGAATGCCGAATGAACAAAACCCAAGGAGGATTAAATAAGCCAGTCAGAGTCCAGATGCACGCAACGGCAAATATGAGAACACCAGAAATAAAAGACCAAAGTCACGACACAAATATGCTAAATATACCACTAAAAACTTCAGATCATGAGTATGCTTTCCATCTTCCAAGATATAAAATTGGCATATGAAGTATTCAACTTCTTATAAACAATTTTCGTGGAAAACAACAGTAATACATAATATATCGAAAGACTGGATCGACTTTAAAGACAGGGCCGGATTGGAATGAGGCCGGAAAGTACAGGGCCGGATAGGCAGGGACGGATTTGTCGTAAGGCCGGAACGTCTTGTTACCCTCTGAAATCCCTGAAGCAAATTCAACCAAACTTTACAGGAATATTGTATGGAAGGTCCTTTACTAAGATTGCTCACTTCTTACTGATCCGACAAAAAACATGGCCACCAGCACGGAACTTATATTTCACATTGGACCCTATGGGAAAACAATCATTTTCATCAACTCCTCTAAAACCACTGAAGCAAATTCAACAAAACTTTACTGGAATGATGCATAGAAAGTCCTTTACAAAGATTGCTCATTTCGTTGCGATCTGACAAAAACATGGCCGCCAGCACTGAACTTATATTTAACATTGCACCCTATGGGAAAACATCATTTCATCAACTCCTCTGAAACCACTAAAGCAAATTCAACCAAACTTTACAGGAATGATGTATGGAAGGTCCTTTTCTAAGATTACTCATTTCATTCTGATCCGACAAAAAAAAAACATGGCTGTCAGCGCTGAACTTATTTTTAACTTTGGACCCATGGGAAAAACGTCATTTTCATCAACTCCTCTTAAACCACTGAAGCAAATTCAACCAAACTTTACATGAATGATATATGGAAGATCGTTCACAAAAATTGCTCATTTCATTCTAATCCGACAAAAAACATGGCCACTATGCAGAACATCGAAAGCCCTGCTGTTAAGCATTCTGTCAGGTGAGCGATACAGGCTCAGTCTCTGATCCTCTAGTTTTTATTATTTTTATGTATTGAATAGTTACATTCCACACATTCTTTAAACTTTTACATTTCCTTTTTGTCTATAATGTGCAAAATAAACTTTTTGATTTTTTGAATCTCAACATGCAAATAGAGATCTAGAGTAACCTTCATAAAAGCCTCACAAATTGGAAGTTTGGGAAAATGCATGTCAAAGTTTATACTTCAAGTGTCATGTAGTCTAGTACTACAACCTTAAAAGAGACAGTTTTTATATTGAATAACAGAAACCAAAGAAGGATGATTGTTAATTATATTTTTTAAACAGAATCAAATTACAATTGCAAATGACAAATCAGGTATTGTTTTATACATTTGTTATTTTGTGAATATTTGTATTTGTGATTTATAAATAAATGGGATCTCAGTATTTGATTTCAAGTTTCTTGTCTTTTAATATTACTTATCAATTTACTTGAACTGAACAATTTTGGGTTTCACATAGCCTTGGGATTTGATAAAAACTTTCAGAGAATCTTAATCACATGATGCTGTACTGCACCTCTTTTTATCTCGAAGCCATGAAATGGCTGGAGAGATGTTAAAATGACAAGAAAAAATCATGTGGGGCTTCAAGCCTATTAACAGCTCTTAAAGATGATCTTCGGGCTTCCGATAAAATATAGTGCGCACGTTTCTTTCAAAATCGTATACATTGTGTTTTTAAGTTATATAGAGTTATCGCCCATTACTAAGGTGTTTGGTGAACGGCTCTGATACCAAATTCATCTAAAAGTGTGTTTATATATTTCAAAATGTCGTTAAATGAGAAGAGTAGTTCGGTAAAGGATGGAAATAACAAATTTTCACTGCAAGGTGTTCAGNGAACCTGTCGCACAGTAATTTGTCAAAGATGAAAATAACATTTATTTACCTGTGACAGTGTATTGCATATATTTATAGCAATGAAATCGACATGCGAAATCACACAATCCGACTATTTTCACGTATTACGGAATAACTTAATACATGCAGATGTATGCAGCAGTTCTTTTGATGACTACGAAGTTTTGCCATGTGTAGATTTTCAGGGCTTCGAGATTCAGCTCCTCAGCTCCATCGGAGCTTTGATTTTAGATTTGGATTGACCAATTTATCAGGTTTCCCATAGCTATACATAGACTCAACCATGCATTGTCATGGGGGGGGGGGGGGTACTGGTATGCCATCTGCGACTCCTCCCAAACCAATGAATGGAATTTGCTGAAACTCTCAGAAAATCTTTATCACATAATTGCCACAGTGCACCTTCTATTTCAGATTTTGATTGGAACCATTTTTAGGTTTCCCATATCCATGCATTGAAATTCTGGAGGGGGACTTGTATGCCATCTGCAACTCCTCCTTAACCAACGAAAGGCTTTTGATGACTCTTTCAGAGCCATTATAGTGCACCTCCTATTTTAGTTTTTGATCTGAACAATTTTTGGGTTTCTCATAGCCATGCATTGTCATTAGAGGGGAGGGGTACTGGTATGTAATCTGAACTCCTCCTTTACCATTGAATGGAATTTGATGAAACTTTCAGAGAATCTTAATCACATGATACTGTACTGCACCCCTTATTTTAGATTTTGGATTGACCATTTCTCATGTTCCCCATAGCTATACACATTCTTGGCCATGAGTTGCTATGGGGGTGGGGTACTTGTATGCCATTCACAACTCTTTCCAAACCATTGAATGGAACTTGCTGAACTTTCAGGGAATCTTTATTACAGGATGCCATAGTGCATTGCCTACCGGTATTTAAAATTTTTGATTGGAACAATTTCAGGATTTCAAATATCTATGAATTGTCATTGGAGGTGCAGGGGTACTGGAATGCTATCCACAACAACTCCTAAACTGATGAATGGAATTTGATGACACTTTCAGAGAATCTTTATTACATGATGCAATAGTGCACCTATTTCAAATTTTGATCTGACCAATTTTTTTTGGGTTCCCATTGTCAAGCTTGGACTATGCCATTCATGTATCTTATGTGGAGATAAGGGTATAATTTAATGAGCCATGCTCAAAGTATTTCTAGTTTTTTTACATCAATTTTATTTCTAGGCATGTCACCAGATTTTCTTATCCGGACATCTTGGCACTTCACCTAAATAGGTGGTGAAATGGTCAATATTTCCCTATATATCTTAAAAGGTAAAACAGGCTTAATATTCTCAACATTCTGTATTAAGTTCATCCTGTATAGAGAACAATGTTAATATTCAAATAATAAAAATATATATGTTGTGCAATGTTATTCAAATAAGAGGTGTACATGTCTACACTTGTCAGAAAGGAGCTTTACTAGTGTTTTGTAATCCATATTAAAGCATGTTTCATACCAAGTTAAGAAATTGCAGTATTCAAATTTTTCAGGTGGTTTTGCACTTACCTAATTTGTCTTTCTGCCATTTGAATTTTAACTCCAGACAAATCTGTTCTGTAATTTTGTTATTACCCTAATTTACATTTAAGAGAGTATGAGTGTCAGAAATTTTGTAATTAGAATTAAAATTCTGACCTTTTGTTTTGAAGAGCACTGCTAATGGAACAACTTGAGCAAAAAATTTTGAAAATCCATGATAAAATTTTTTAGATATAAGACGGCAAAATTTTGGCGGGAAACAGTTCTCTTTAGAGTTTTTCTTTAATTTGCATAAAGATGTTTATATGCATTTAGATATATGAAAATATAATTGGAAGTTGATTAAATTTTATAAACTGTCTATTTTATACATTTTAAAGTGACCTATGACCAAGAAAATATGATCCATGTGCAAAAAATTTCAACACTGTTTGAATGGATAAAACCGGAGGATATCGAATGCTTCTGAAAATCTGAGGCTCGTACTCCCTTAACTCTTTTTGCCTTTCATTTGATTTCCCCGTTCCAAGTTGTTTAGTGTTGTATAAATGTTTTAAATCTTTTTGGCTTTCATTTAATTTCCCTGTTCCAAGTTGTTTAATGTTGTATAAATGTATTACTTGAATGGTAGGCAAATTACATTGATGTATGATTTGTGGTTTTCTCAAAGTGAGAAATCTTTCAGCTCTATATCATGGAGAGCTAATGCAAGTTACATCTAGACGAACACAATATACAAAATGTGAGATGAACCCTTGGAGTAGTTGATTGTGTTTACAATGTCTGTATCACACAAGATATATACTTATTTGTCTTTTCTAATGTTTATGCATCATTTCATCGTTGACCCTGAAGTGACAGGATAAAGAAATAAAGAAGCACACAAAATCATTAAATGTATATATTTTTCAAAATATAATACTATCACAGAAATAAAACATCAATGTCTTCAATTAAAACAGATAAACATGAAGGCACATTTAAATCACAGTATATACCAGCACTTGGTAAAATGTAAAAAGCTCGACACACAATGACAACCAGTAATGAAATAGACGAGATTTTATCAATCATACAATCTCAACAAAGGCGACAAATATTCATATTAAAAAGAAAATATTCCTTTTTGTTAAAAATTATTGAGCTTTTTAATATTTGAATATCTAAATAAATAAGAAAAGCATGATTTATCTCACAGAAGAAATGCCTTTGTATTGTGACATCATGAAAACCTTGGACAGATGTTTTTTGAAGCAGGATTTTACTTGTTTCTCAAAGTAAGCAGTTAAGGGAGTACGAGTGTCAGAAATTTTGTAATTAGAATAAAAATTCTGACCTTTTGTTTTGAAGAACTTTGCTTATAGCATGAGCAAAAAATTATGAAAATCCATGTAAGAATTTTTGAGATACAAGACGTCAAAATTTTGGCGGCTAACATTTCTCTCTAGAGTTTTCATTCAATTTCTATTAGCTGTTTATATGCTTTAAAATATTTGAAAATATAATTGGAATTTTATAAAATTTTATACAATGTCTATTTTATGCATTTTAAAATGACCTTCGACCAAGAAAATATGATACATGTACAAAAAAATTAACCATGTTTGAATGGATAAAACCAGAGGATATCCAATGCTCCTGAAATCTGACACTCATACTCCCTTAATTAATTTTCAAAACAGATATACAGTCGATGGCCTGAAATGCAATAGCCCAAAAACTATGGATGACTCCACACTTTTTATTGTATATTGCTGTAGTATGGAACTAATTTTTTGAATCATTTAATCAATGCTTCCATTTAATACTGAAATCCATTTATTTTTTTAACCACAAATTAAAAAAAAATACTTAAAAGAATATTACAAAAAGACCCTTACAAGACAACTGCTTAGCGATTGCTAATTACTGGAACAGAGGGGAAATGTGAATTTTCTCACAAATACTTTAATTATGATCTATATTTGATTGTTTTAGATGTCATTCTATCAGGAAATTACTTATACTACATATCCACTAAATTCCTGCCAGAAAATAATTGCTCCAGTTTATGATGATATAGCTTGTAACAGTTGAAATACCAACCACATAATTTTTCTGATTTTGACCAGTTATTTGCTTTTTGAGAAACATTAATACATTTACACTCTTAGTAAATCAAAATATTATCATGCAGTTTTACCCACAATTAATTAGAAGTGAAATGAAGAATTAAAAGACCATATTGAATTTTCAGTCAGATATTCTATATAAAGGCACTTTACATTCTTTATTTTGAGCAGTATATAAATATAAATATTTTTTTTACTAATTGCACAATTAAAATGCACATAACAATGAAAATTTTCCAATAAGCAGATTAACACCTATGTGTCTTAAAAGCTGCAAGCAGTTAATCACAACATTCATT
>MJUU01001595.1:61162-72318 GCA_002080025.1 Modiolus philippinarum
ACGAAAAAGTCGTAATATAGTGTCAGTAAATACAGGTTTTTCTCCATTACTTCAACGAGACGTGTTTTGTACATGTAGTTCTTAATGTAACCAATGTGTATTCTGGAAAAGAAAAGATCGAAATTAAATAGAACATTTCCGCGTATTTATCAGATACATATTTTGAATCTAGTTGTACTTGAAGGAAATATAAATTATCATGTTGCCAGCTTCTACAACATGTACAATATATACATTACTGAGGTCGGTATAAACTACCCAGTAAAGCGCGCACCATTTGAATTTCAGGGTTGGGGCTGGGATTTCTTGCCCGGTCTATGCAAAGAAAATCTCTGACACCCGCACCTGGGTTAATAAATAATGTAGCCCTCACGCTGGTCATTAGAAAAAAAACTTGTCCAACAAGCAACAAATTTCCTAGCATGCAGTCCAAAACGTTTCCCAACTCGGGTAATAATCCCAACAACCCCCCTCCGAAAATCAAAAAGATCCGTGCCTAACGAAGGTATCACAACACTCAATGCGAACAAACATATTTCGCTTAATCGGACAATGAGTTCGCAGTGAAATGTAGTAAACATATATTTCCCTCGGGACGTTTTTAAACTTTAAATTGGAGAAAACAATAGAGTGTAAGCCGTGGGTTCTTTAAAAAGAATCCACAGTTAATACAAAAGATTACGTCACAACAATGGTTTAAATGTATATAATAATGTATTAAATACAAAAAAGTACAGGAAGATGTTTCTTTCAAAATCAGGTCAATATCAATGTGTCATGGACAACAAAAACTTTTGTTTTACGTCAATGTATATTGATAAATGTACATATTAAAGGTATATATATATAGTGTCTTAGTTTAATCGGTTAATCTGAAATGAGAGCATTATGGCACAACTTCCGGATAGACCTATCAATTGTTCTTTGAACAATTGACATACTAGTTAGTGTCAGATGATTTGATTTTTCTCCCTTTGAAGCATTGGTTTGAATTTTTTAAAACTGTAGGACAAGACTTTATAATTTGCATGCAGATTTAGTAAAAATACATAAAGTAAGTGGAAATTTTTTTTTTAAGGGATGGGAAAACTAATCCCTCCAATTCTCAGCAGTTGTTGAAATGTTTATGCGACTTTCAACTTTCAACATGTTTTGATTAAAATACTGTGAGAGGTTTCTTGTCATTTTAAATCTTTCAAATTTCATGGGATAAAAATATTCTAGGCTGTGATTGAAAAATATTTCTTGGCTCTCGATAGTAAAAAAAGCTGTAACATGCTCCCTTAAGCCAGCATATTGAAAATCTAATTTTACTATCATGAAAATTATTTTTAAACCACCCAAGCATGAAAAAGAATCTATACTTAAACCAACATACCTGTTTGATGTTATTTGAAATAAGAGTTTATGCCATTTAAAACAGAAATTTGCTACGAAAATCATTTGTGACAATATACCTTTTCCCAAGCATCAGATTGTTGACTGTGAAAAAACTGGACCTCAAAACTAGTAACAAAACCCTAAACTTAAGGCTCTTAAGAGCCTGTATAGTTCACCTGGACCATGGCTGACATATTAATAACATTTCCAATAGGGTCCAATAATTAACTATGATCCTTGCTGGAGACCACCTTGGATTGAATGCAGACATGCTTGACAAAAATTTTGAAGGGGCCACCCAAGGACTTTATTTTTAGTTCCAATTGGATTAGTGGATTCAGAGGCCATTTTTTAAAAAATGAATCCAATATAAACTATATTCTGGTCTGTGGTAATCTTGAATGAGGTAGGGATCTGCAGGATACCTTTTTTATGGGGGACCATATTAGGACCATTGTGAACAACTTTAGTTCTAATTGGATTAGTAGTTTCTGAGATCTTTGAATGTGTTTTCCATAGGGTACATTGTTAAAATCATGTTCCCTGCTGGCAGCCATCTTGGATGAGGTACAGACCTGCAAGATACCTTTTTGGAAGGGACCATCTCAGGACTTTTGTGATTAAGTTTGGTTCTGGTTGGACTGGTGGTTTCTGAGACAAAAAATTTTAAATGTGTTTTTCATAGGGTCCAATGTTAAAACTATGTTCCCCACTGGGGGCCAACTTGGATGAGCTACGAACCTGCCAGATACCGTTTTTTGGAAGGGACTATGATTAAGTTTGGTACTAATTGGATGGTAGTTTCTGAAAAGATCTGTGAATGTGCTTTCCATAGAGTCCATTTTTAAAAGCATATTCCCTGCTCGCGGACATCTTGGATGAGGTATGGACCCACGAGATATAATTTTTACAGGGGACCACCCAAAGACTACAGTGACCAAATTTGGTTCCAATAGGCCCAGTGGTTTCAGAGGAGATCTTTGAATTAAAAGTTTATGACAGACTGACTATGGACGCTAAGTGATGGCAAAAGTTCAGGCTGGCATAGCCAGGTGAGCTAAAAAATTAGTTTCAGTTATATTGGAAAATTGTATAATGTTTTGTCAGTACAGTAAATGGACAATTTTATCATATTTTCTTTGAAGAAAAAGTCTTAATGCATAATTTTTTTTGCAAATTTATATTTTGTGTAGATTTTCTATTATTTTTTATGACCACAAACAATAGAGAATAAAACCTACTGTGGATGCTTGAGTGCGTTCAGAATTCTGTCATGGTTACCCTGTGAACTGTAAACATGGGCATAACTATCCTTGCTGCCTGTAACAATGTGCCATTTATCAAACTTGATAGCAGTAATTGTGTCATCATGTCCTTTCAAAATCTACAACAAATCAAATATGACTCATAGATGCTATAATATCAATTTCCTGTTTCAGTAACAAGTGCATTGTGGTTATTTTAATTGACATCGGTTTTTCCACCGTTTGGAAATACAAAATTTGATGTACTATAATTCTTTAGTAAGACATAAGTAATACATAATATGCATGCGAAAATAATTCAAAATCCAGAGTAATTTGGCTCTGCAGACTTTATTGATGCAGTGATGCCTGTCTAAACAGAATACTGACCCTAGAGGGGTTGGGTTTAGACAAGTCACTTCACATTTTTGTGATAGTAAATTGTGTAGATTAAGTGACTTATTAATTTTATTTCATAGAACAAATTTTGAAGTCAAATTCTTCAATATAAGAAGAAAATAACTCTTTGGAAATGATACTTTGACAAAACTGTGGAGGAACCTTTATTCGATGACATCAATTTTCATGGTTTTCATAAATATTATTTCATGCATACTTAAATTTGTGGTTTCGAATTCTGTGCATTAAGACTCTTGGGAAAACAGCATTTCCTCTGGAACTTAATTTCGTGGTATAAGCGAACCATGAAATCCACGAAAATTGAAACCTTACCAACAATAGTACTTTAACAGTATGTGTTGAATAAAAAAAAATTGAGATTCAGGTCTGTAGCATTTAGAGAGCTAATATAACTCCAGAGTCAATGTAGTCCTGGAGTTTGTGAGAACCTAACTGAAGCTTCAAATACTGCCTGCAAATGCACCAATTTTTTTTTTTCATCACTGTATTGTCTTCCTATCTCTTTGTTCTGCCAAGGAAGACAGTTGTTGTGAGATCTTGACCTTCTACTTCTATGTATTGATTTATTCACTTATGAATAATTTTGTCAGTGCTTTGGCTTTTAATTATGAACTAAGAACAGGTGTCCTAAATTAGACCTAAACTACAAACTTATACTGAAAACTATTGAAACACAATCTCTGTTTAATCATACCTTGATTAACTCCCCTGATTTCAGATCCCAAACTTTCACCAAACCATCATCACATCCAACAATAACCATATCAATACCTGGTGACAGTGCTACTGCAGTTGCTGCACTTCGATGACGTAAATTTAATCTACATTTAGCTGTTGGTATATTCCATACTGAAAAAGAGGTTATAAAAGAAACTATAAAATATTAGTCTGTGTATCTAATTTGTTAATGTATATAGGTCAAAATAGCCAACAAGTATTTATGCTAATTAGAACCAATTCAATAAATCTGTCCACACCGTCAGTTTGTGACTTGTATAATTTCAACTTCTGTGTTAAAGAAAACACAATGTCATCAAATGTGGAAGGAAACAGACACAATATTGTATACATTTTTTTACAAAAGAACTGTCAATTCATTATATGGAAACAAACAATGAATAAGTCACAACATCACTACATTTGATTGGTCAAGAAGGTCAGGTAGGGACACATTTATTGAATCCACCCTATCTTAGTCCAAGGGCCATAACTTAGCCAGAGGATTATTTTAGTCCAAAGGCCATAACTTAGCCATAAATTAATCAAAACAACAGAACAATATCTTAACTTGGATCTGATACTGGTTAAACAATGCACAAAATATTAAATGATTATCTTAGCATGAAGAACAAGATGTACTGTGGACAGTCTACAAAAATAATTTCCCAGTATTTCAATAGAAAAACAAATAAGTTGAGTAATTATCTCCCCTTCCAAATTTTGAACCTCAAGCATATTTCTTCATAAAAATCTTCAGTTTACATACTACAGCTGTGCAACATTTCATTAAAATTCATTTTGCCACTTAGGAGGACATCAGCTGACAAGGTACATGGGCTGAACGTTAGATGAAAAGACAACCAGAAAGGGCAGGTAGGGGCTGTGAGACCATTTCCATGATGTTAGGACTTCAGAAAATAAGATTTATAAAGGCCAGAGAAATTGGGATTAAAATGTCACCAAAATGAGAAACATCGGTCGGTTATCTCCCTGTACCAAGATTCAAAGTGGAGATAATTTTAATTAGCATATCAATACCTCCTATTGACATTTAAATTGAAATTATCTCCTCTTTAACCATATATAACTAACTTGGTACAGATGATAACCAATCAATGTTTCTCATTGGAAAGAGCATGTTTTAGCTATGGGATGTCCAGGATTTTTGCAGTGAATTATAACATGATTGGCTAAAATTGGGTTCTTTGGTAGATTAAAAATCAGAAGTTTCATTTCACTTGATCACAATTTATAAGAGGAGATTATTTTCTTATCATATACCTTTAAAATTTAAAACATTCAAAATATAAAAAAAAAATTGACAAATTTTCCAGGATCAGGAATTTTACAAAATGTGCCTAGGATTTCTGGAACAATGGGAAATTTGGATGATCCCCCATCTTCCCCTCCGTCATGGTAAAAAATATACAATACATCACATGAATATCAGAGGACATGACCAAAACATGGAAAGCAGTCACAGCCTGCTAAGCTCACCTCATTGTGCAGCATTGTTACATGTTGCATATGTCAGTAAACAGGAATGGACTATAAGCATTCTTCCTAACATATTCATTCATGGGTAAAATGAATATTAAAGACTGCATCAAAAACATTCATTGCAGCATATCAGGCATACCAGGACATGTCAGTAAGCTGGAATGGACTTTAACTATTCTACCTAACCATAAAATGTAGGTCCCAGACAGCTCCCGAATCATGCACTGCAGTTGTCATCCCAAAAATGCATCATACATATCAATATGGTTGATGTGGGACATTTCAGTGGGAATAAACTTTAACCATTCTACCTAACCAAGTCGCTCATATGTAAAATATCAGTCAGAGACAGCATCTGAAGCATGCATTGCAGTTGTCATCCCAAAAATACATCATACATATCAATATGGTTGATGTGGGACATGTCAGTGGGAATAAACTTTAACCATTCTACCTAACCAAGTCGCTCATATATAAAGTATCAGTCAGAGACAGCATCTGAAGCGTGCATTGCAGTTGTCATCTCAAAATGCATCATACACACTAATATGGTTGATGTGGTATATGCCAGTAAGCAGGAATGGACTTAAACCATTCTTCCTAAATGGACACGGATGCCGACACTAGGGGTATCACATAAACCCTCTTACTTCATAAGGTGAGCTAAGTTGTAAATGACAGACAGACTTAAAGAGTGCAAGACTTTTAAATCTAGCTTAATTGGTAAGGGACTAATAAAGAAATAGGACATAAGAGAAATTCCCTCCTACTTATAAATGTGAAATTGGAACAAGAAAAAACAATTTAATATGGAATAAGATCTTCATTTACACCATATATATTTTCACCTTTGATGATGCATTTCACTCCAGGAGATTTTAAAATTAGTTTAAATGATTTTGTTTTTCTGCTTGTACGATAAAATGCTTTATCACCATCTCATCTTGATTGCTAATATTAAACCTTAAATCACATGTTTTACGTGTCTAATTAGCTATAAGTATATGTTTTAACTAAGATACGCTGGATTATTATACTTCATGTAAATATCAGTTGTAAATATTTCCATTTCACTTCATTTCAAATCCACTCTTGAAAGGAAGTTTCAACAATAAGTAAATAGCGTGAGAGCCATATATCACTGCTGACGTTTTTAAGAATTTTTTTTTACTGCCAAGTTATCCTAACAATATTTTAGAGACACATAGAAAGCACTAGTTAAGTTTGATCAGTTATTTCTGACAGTTATTATTCTTTATTGATTTTTCTTTATCATCGTGTATTGACTTTTCAGGTGCTATATTCAAAGGTAAATAAACGATCAATGTTCATGTATGTTTTTACATGTAGAGAAATTAATTCTTATAATTCAAGTTTTAATCCCTCATTGCAATCAATTGCATTTAAATATTTTATGGAAACCATTTTGTCCATGTATTTGCAGACTTAAATGCAGTTTGGCGAGATTTGTTTGATAGATTCTAATTAAACTTCAAATTTACAGCTATATTGAGATATAGCCCTTTTGAAGTTACAACATGTATTTATCCATGATTATGGGCCTGAATAAAATCTTAAAAGCATATTTAAACCCACTTGTACAAAAAGATACATTAAAAGTTTTTAATTTCAGAAAACTTTGCCATACTTAATTAAAATTTGACCCATAAAGTAAATATTTTTTAAAGCTGACATCTCAATTAGGAAAATATTCCTTGACAGCTTTCAAACACCATTAATACCCATTTCATAAATTGAGAAGAAATAATTATAGGTCTGTTCATTTGCCTGTTTACAACTTGAACTAGAAAAACTGTGAGCAAAGCTCACAAATACATACCCCCACTCCCCCATTTGATTCCAGAAGTAAAAAAATCCCCCCCCCCAAAAAAAAAAAAAAAAAAAAATCAAGTAAAATCAAATTTTTAAATAGCTGGTGCACAATGGCAATATGCACTGAACATTCTGTGAAAGTTTCATTGAATTTCACCAAGTGGTCTAGGAGGAGTTGTCGCCACAAAGTATGTACCCTATGTCGGACAGAATAACGAAAGAATTGACGGACACCATAATCACTATATACCACCCATTAAAGCAGGAGATATAACAATGAAAATAGATCTCAACTATCTATGGGATGAGAGGGTCCCATTGCAATTTTACTGAATTTAAAATACGAGTCCTGGTCACATACATGTCATTCCTTTTCATCCTGTCATGATTTCCAGATTTTTAAACCTTTTTCAAAATTCCCAAATAACCCAACCTCTTCCCCTAGAATGGTTTTAATCCAAAATCCCAACTCATTTAAAACTAGAGAATGTGTCTGCAAAACACGGATGCCCCACCAAAAAAATTATCGCAAAGGATTACCTCATATTAAAATGTAGGTTAAAGCCGAAAACTTAACCAAAGTCACTGAAGAATAAAATGTAGGTCAAAGCCACCTTATTGGCAATGATTTGGGTAGTACTCATCAAGGCAATTACTTTGATGAAATTGTCTTATAATGTGTAGTTGTTGAAAAATGGACTTAAATGCAAAACTTAACCAAAGTCACTGAGGCATAAAATATAGGTCAAAGCCACCTTATTGTTAATGATTCGGGTAGTACTCATCAAGGCAATTAATTTGATGAAATATCATTGTCTTATAATGTATAGTCTTAAACATAAAACTAAACCAGAGTCACTCAAGCATGAAATATAGGTCAAAGAGTCAAACCACCTTGTGAACCATGTAGTACTATCAAAGATCTACCTACTGACCTATTATCATTGTTCTACCTCTTACAGTTTCTGAGAAATGGACTTTAACGCAAAACTTATGGACGGACGGAAGGGCGGACAAGGATAACTCTATATTCCCCTTCCACATTTGTCTGCGGGGCATAAAAAAAACATGCTAAAAATAAAATTGGATAATAGTTTAGGAATAAGGCATCACTAGTATATACTGGTAAACTCAATAAAATGCAGTAAACTTTGGCCAACTACAGAGTTATTTAATGGGATCTAAAACTGATAGATAAACATATTTTTCAAAAACACCATCAGTGCTACTGTTCCAAAGTTTATGTTTTAAATGAGTATAAATGGGAACTCACATCAGCAGTCTGCTCCGTTAGGCACTAGTCCGATGCCCGAGACTAGTAAATTTGAATTCAGACTAGTAATTTTTTTCAACCACTAGTCTGACTGGACTGGCAAGAATTTTTTGTTGCAGAAAATTTTATAATGCATTTTCTCCACAACATGCTGAATCTACATTGTCTTTCATTGCGGTAAAAAAAAAAAATTTTCCGTACTAGTAAAATGGGATTCGGACTAGTAAATCTGTTATCTCAACTAGCCCGAAGGACTAGTAATGAAAAAAGTTTTTGGCGCAGACTGCATCAGAGTTTTGAAGCAAAATACAGAATAATTTTTGTGCTGAAAGAGTATGTACTGCTGGCATCAGAGTTCTAATACGAAATACAGAATGATAGAAGTATAAATCCCATATCCCTTGCCAACTTACCTTTTCACTGAAGGCAGGGAAAAATAAGCGCAAAATATATAAGTCTAATAATTACAGTACCTTTACAAGCACCATCTTTAGATCCTGAACACAGAACATCACCCAATACTTCCATACAGAGAACAGTATCACGATGACCACGGAATATTTTCTGACATTTCCCATCAACAATACTCCATTTCCTGTTAAATAAAGTGTATTACAAGATAAGTGAGAACAGTTTCACAATGATGGCGGGAATATCTTTTGATATTTCCCATCTACAATACTACATTTAATGTTAAATAAATGTAAACCTAATATTATTGTGGAAATGGCAAAATAAGGTACAGGATCCTTAAAATACGGTAATATCCAAAATCACTGGGTCCCCTAAAGTGAAAGTTTTACTTAAGGGCCCATCCTATATACAACATGAAATTTCATCCCTAAAGTGAAAGAGCAGTATAATACCTAGTTTTATTGTAGAGTCCAACACTATACAGAGGACATAAATTGAAACAGTACACTATAAATACTATAGTCATGGACTCGTAAAGTGAAAGAGCACAATGATGCCTTCTTTTACTTTGTCCCATAACCTATATAGGCTTTTAATATACAAATATACTATAGTATGCATTCAATAGAACACTAAATGTAGTCTTCATACTGTATTTTACCTAAAGGATCCCCGACTTTTTTCAGGTATGGGCTGGGACCCTTAAAGTAAAATTAGGCCCTTTTTATTGTCCCTTAAATCAAGTCTATACATAGTTCGACTATAAACACCCCTCTAGCTTGCACTATTTTTATCAGTAACTTGGGTATTTGAGCGATCAAAGTTTGAATGCAAAGCAACTTTAACCCCATTCATGTCATTTTTTACAATATTCATGCACTGCCCTTAAGATGATACAAAGATGGTGCAATTTTTCTTTTTTGAATTTGAATTTCTTTTCATTTCTTTAGAAGTGTATGCAATTGTATTTAGTAAAATTTGATTTGTCATCTGCAGAGTGTGAAACTATGTTTAACAACTAGAGGTCTCAGGTCAATACAAATGCCCCAGCAAGGCAATGATGGAAGAAACTCCTACAAAATCAAAGATATGAACTTGGATGTAAATTAAAATACAAGCATGTCAAGCAGAAAAAATAGGTCAGAAAGACCTAATTTTCTTGGAGGCTATGAGTCAACCCAGATGCACCTGTATGCAAAGTCTGATGACCTAAAAGTGACATATTTTGCACACTCACTGCAGAAATGTTCACTTTATCACATTACATATGTATCTTTTATCAACAAAATGATTAAAATTATTTTTACAACATTTTTTGGTATGTGGATTTCCAAATGTGTTGATTTTATCTGCACTGAAGAGACATAAGTTGTCGAAACATGCATATGCAGAAACTAAATTAACAGTAACTTTGGTATTTTGTAATTTAAAGGTTATTTCATCAGATGCCCAGTTTTAGACATCTAAACTACCTTAAAAGCTGCAATACTGTTGTATAAAAGCCAATTTGGATTCTACAACATAACAGATACAGATACAGATACTGTGCTTCCCGAGTATAAACAAACAGTATTTTACATACCTTATACTTGTATCATAACTTCCACTAAGTACATATTTCTCTTCGCTATTCAGATATACACATTTGATACTTCCAGCATGTCCTGATATTTTAAGGTCTAACTCTGATCGGTTTTCCATTTCAATAAAACGTATCTTTCTATCTTTACTTCCTGTTGCTATTAAGTTTCCTCCATCAGTGTGAAATACTCGATGTGGGTCATCCCTAAAAAATCATAAAAATAGTTTTAGTAAACCAATGTGAAGTAAAACTTTTGCTGAATAAACAAGATTGCTACGCGTAGCTATGTCCCCCGCCGCCGCAGTAAAGTCGATAAAGTCCCATAACTCAAGTAAAATTTGGGAATCAAAATGGCGGCAAGATATAATCAACTGCATTAGGTGGCAAACAGCTAAGCAAAATCCCTTAATTGGATTTTGAGAAGATGTGTCGACAAAGTCTTCCTATGTTGTAGTATGCATTTAGCCGATAAAGTCCCATAACTCCCGTAAAATTTGTCCAATCGAAATGGCAGCATAATATGATCAAGTACATATGGTATCAAATGTTCAAACTAAATTTTAGCATAATCCGTACAGTGGTTTCCGAGGAGTTGCGCCCACAAATTGTTCCTAAGCTGTAGCACGCATTAAGTCGATAAAGTCCCATAACTCCAGTAAAATTTGACCAATCAAAATGGCGATGCGATATGATCTTGTACATATGGTGACTAACAATCCTGTAAAATTATCATGAATTCGGACTAGCAGTTTCTGAGGAGTTGCGTCCACAAGATTTGCCATTGTATAAC
>MJUU01001595.1:76015-91875 GCA_002080025.1 Modiolus philippinarum
ACCAATATCAAAAATCCGAAAGCTTATTGCGCATCTGCAGCATATATGCAACAATTCTATAACAAAATTAAAACACTAAATCCAAAAATGAGCGAGGAGTTCCACTGACAAGGTCCATCGGACAGACGGACGTACAGACGGACGGACGGACGGGACCAAAACAATATCCCCGCATTTTCTTCAGAAAAGTGCGGGGATAAAAATTTGCAATAAAGGGCTACGCCGAGCGCAGCATGATACGACCGCAGCATGTCAACCACTGAAATTTGAAAAAGTGTAATTCAAAGAGTGTATGGACATACTAAAGAACTTGACACAATAATTAGATGGATTCAATAAGGAGATTGACCTGGTAATTGCTGGACACAAGATAGGGAAAATAAAAATTAGCCATTATGACTCCGTTTGATTCCTCTTTGACCCTTTATAGCTCGGAAATGGTAAGAGCTACGCCAAATCCATTGAAATACTGCTGAGAGCTTATATCAAGAGGAATCAAAAGAAAAAAAATCCCATCAAAATCTGATCAAAAATAAAATTGCTTATTATTTTGAAAAAATGCAATTTTAGCCCCCTTCGACCAATTATAGCTAGGAAACGGTAAGAGCTACGCCAAATCTGTTGAAATATCACTGGAAGCTTATATCAAGAGGAATCTAAAGAAAAAAATCCCATCGAAATCCATTGAAAAATAAAGATTTTAGGTAATCTGTAAATTTGCAGTTTTGGCCCCTTTGAACCCTTATAGCTCGAAAATGGTGAGAACTACGCCAAATCCTTTGACATACTACTGAAAGCTTGTATCAAGAGGAATCAAAAGAAAAAAATTCCATCGAAATCCGATGAAAAATAAAAATTTATTAGGTAATCTGTAAATTTGCAGTTTTGGCCCCTTTGAACCCTTATAGCTCGAAAACGGTAAGAACTACGCCAAATCCGTTGACCAACATCTGAAAGCTTACATCAAGAGGAATCCAAAGAAAAAAATCCCATCGAAATCTGATGAAAAATAAAAATTTGCAATTTTGGCCCCCTTCGGCTGGTTAAGGAAACAAGTAACCTAAAATCTAATAGTAGAGCGCTATGTTAATTTTTCATAAGGATTCCTTTGAAAAAAAACTGCATCAAAATCAGACTAAAAATAAAATAATGAAATTTTTGAAATTCGCCCCTTTTGGGCCCATTTATCTCGTGAACGGTACATGCCACCTGAAATCTGTTTTTGCATGTGCCAGATTGGAAATTTTCTAAGGAGTTTACTGAAAGAAACCCCATCAAAATCCGATAAATAATAAAGATACTACAGACAAATATGTGAAAACAACCAATTTAACCCCTTTTTCTGGAAAGGGCGGGGCCAGGAACATAAAATTATGACCTGTGCTAAAGCATGTGCCAAGAAACATCATACTAAAATTTGAAAATGATCCGTTCACTGGAACCAAAATAATGCTGTCCACAGATACAAAAATACCCAATTTTACCCCTTTTTGGACCCTTTTTCTAAAACAGGTGGGCCTCAAACCCGAAATTAAAACCCGGGATTAACCTTATGCCAAGAAACCTCATACTGAAATTTGAAGATGATCTGTCAACTAGAAACAAAGTTATGCTGACCACAGACGCCAACGACTGCGCTATACCATAATACAACCACAAAATTTTTGCCGTCGTATAAAAATAGTAATGGTGCATTACATGATACCCCGCCAAGTTTCACAAAATTTCTAAGTATTAGGGGCAAACTCCAGAACTATGTGTACCACTGAACCCCAAATTATACATGGCCTGTGTTTTGTAGTAAACAATTTAAATACCAAGTTTGAAGACCTTGTGTTATTTCGTTCGCAAGTTATCTGTCGGAAACCCTAAAATTTGTAAAATTTCAAAGTTTCAAGGGGCATTACTCCAGAACCTCTGAACCCAAAATTCAACTTCACCTGAGTTTTGTGGTAAACAACTTACATTCCAAGTTTGAAGGCAGTATGTTATTTCGTTTAAAAGTTAACAGTAGGAAGCCCTAAAATTAACAAAATTTCAAAGTTTCAAGGGACATAACTCTAGAACCCCTTGGACCTCTGAACCTAGCATCACATACGAAGTTTGAAGACAGTACATGTGTGTTATTTCATTAACAAGTTACTAAAAAGAAACTTCAAATTCACACAATATAAGTTTCATGGGCAATAACTCCAGAACCATGTTGACTTCCGAACCAAAAATCAAACTTGGCCCGAGATTTGTAGTAAACAACTTACATACTAAGTTTGAAGACAATATGCTATTTCCTTCACAAGTTTTCAGTTGGAAACCTTCAGGGAAGAAGAGATGGATGGATTGATAGACACATGGATAAAAGAATTTGTTAGAAGAATGGTACACTATACACAAAGCAGATATTATAGGTCCACTGTGATAAGTAACTGGTCATTATCCTTTTATTTGTATTTTATACAAATAAGTATTTGAATTTGAATTTCAGCAAGACATGTGACATGTGGGAGACATGTTATAATTTTCAGCCATTGTAGGTGTTTCCTGTTGTGCCTTTTCTTTCATGTGGGAGCATACAGGACTGGCTCTGACATTATGCAATGGGTGGTAAATGTAAAATTACTAAGGGTGTACTTCTTTTTATTGCAAATATAATTAATTGAATTATTAGTCTACTAAAGGGACATTTTTTTTTCAACTACCACCATTAGAATTGTTTGATATTCAAAATGGAGAAATATCTATTCTGTGAAACAAAATGAGGGACTAAGTTTTCTAAAATTAAAGTAAAGGAAAAAATTAATCCTGCACCTTCAAAGTCTACTGAAATTGATACTATGTTATAAGTACCCGGTAACACTACATGTATGTAATTAATAAGAATTTTGTTTTATCAATGAACACTTATTTCATTTCTTTTACCATTTAAGACAGATGGAAACCGTTACCATTCTAACAATTAGATTTACCCCCATGTACCCCTAATTTCTAACTATGGGAATACCCTTCCAATCCATACCTACCTTCCACATTTCGCTATTGACAACGGCTCCAACATCAAATGCCTATATGTTGAAAGTTAGACATTTTTGAAGTAGGCAATTATAATATTTACACCAAATATTTTTTTATATACAAGCACCTTTCATGCATCTCCATTAAATATTAATTCACCACACTTAGATACATTAACACATCCAAAAAGTACATATTCTGCGGAGAACATCCCTGTTCTTTTCACACACAGCATAAGAATATGTCTTAAAACTTCCCACCTAATTTTGCTGAAGACAAACTGAATTAAGAAAGTCCTTCTAATGGAGATATAAATGTTTGTCAAACAGAGGTAGCTGCCTTAAAAATAAATAAAAAAAATCAAAGTAAACACTAAAATGCAAATTTACATACATTACTTGAATGACATACCTGCATTAACATTACTTCTTCCATCAATTTCTTGTTTAACTCCAATTCAACTTTGACCTCAGAAACAAGCACCTGCCACTTGGTGCAGACATCTTTAGCCGCATGCAATGAGGCCTCGTCTAGGAGCCTGAGAATGTACTTGGCTAAGTGAACTGGTAGGTATCTTATAAAATCTCTATACTGGGATACACCCGAGTAGGCTTTGGCTGAGGTAGGAATAACCATAAGGGCAGGGTCCAATGATGAAAGACTCCCCTCGTCAGGAGAGTCTTGTACATCATTCAAGTTAGTTCTTGTCTGTCTGATCTTTTTACCAGTGATTGGATCACGTACTGGTGTGCCATATTCTGGTGACAAACTAATAAGTAAGTCAAGTTCAGGATGGTCGTCTGTATTGTAAGAATATTCTGTTCCATTGAGAGAAGACGATTCAAGATGATCATCATCTACAACAATAAAGACAAGTGTCATAATACATGTATGAAATAAAAAGGACAACAGGAAACACCTACAATTGATATTTCACAAAAAGTATACAGATAGTGAGGCCATCATACCCAATACCACTACAAAGTTTGAAGTGAATACACCTTATCCGAGCTGCAGTATCAGGATTTACCGTACCACTATTCAACACGTCACAGTATAGAAAACGTCACGTCACAGAGCCTACAACGTCATTAAACTGGTCACATGGGGCGGACATGTCTGTGACGTAGGGCGGACAAACAACAACTGGTAAATCTAAATACCAGAACTCAGATATGGCCAATTGGCCAAAGAGTTGTCAAGTTAGAGCGTGACATGTAAAAATTGCCTTAAAATTTGACGAATAAAGTCCCATAACTCTTGCAAGAAAAATTGAAATTTCACAAAAAAGTATACAGATCGTCCGAAGCCATCATACTCAATAGCTCTATTGAGTATAAAGTTTGAAGTGAATTGGCCAAATGGTTGTCAAGTTAGAGCACATCATATGAAACAGACTGACAGACAGACAGACGGACAGACAGATGGATAATCAGACATCAGTTTACCATAATACATCAGTTCTGTCATTAGACGGGCATATAAAAACTAGGCAGACACAACAGATGATATGAGGGAATTATCATAAAAAGACTTAGTTAGAAGGAGAAATGAAATCCATCTCTCGTTGAATCTTTATGCCAAATTCAACCATACTATGTATGGTGCATTCTCATTGTATCGAGGGTCCCACTGTATTGTGGTACCAAAGTTATTTCAGCATAATTTTGATGCCATCTTGAAAATTAAGTACCTCGATAAACCAAAAATGGGTCCCAATCATATACATTTCTGAAGTTTTTTTTACCAAGAGTTGTCTCCCATTTCAGTTTCTTACCAATTCTGAATTGTCTATTTTTTTTTACAACTTGAAGATTTACATGATTCAGACCAAATTCTATTTGAGCTGGACCAGATAAATTGGTTTTGGCTATTGAAACAAAAATGCTTATAGATCAGAACTGCAATAACTAGAGTTCTTGTATATCAAAACTTCAAACAAAGTACCTGTCATTTATAACTCGAAAGCCATTATTTTTGTGTCCGTGCGAGACCTACAAAGGTAGTCAAAGACATTAAACACCTCCAAGTCATAAAATGGCTGGAGAGTAGTTAAAATGACAAGAAAAAAATCATGTGAGGCTACAAGCCTATTCACAGCTCTAAAAGATGATCTTCGTGCTTCCGATAAAATATAGTGTGCAAGTTTCTTTCAAAATCGTATACATTGTGTATTTAAGTAATATTTCTTCATTTTCTTGAGTTGAATACGGTGTTGTTATGTTAAATTGAAAACAATGTGCATGTTTATCAAATTAGTCGTTTTNTTGATATTTCACAAAAAGTATACAGATAGTGAGGCCATCATACCCAATACCTCTACAAAGTTTGAAGTGAATTGGCCAAAGGGTTGTCAAGTTAGAGCGTGACATGTAAAAATTGCCTTAAAATTTGACGAATAAAGTCCCATAACTCTCGCAAGAAAAATTGAAATTTCAAAAAAAGTATACATATCGTGAGGCCATCATACTCAATGCTCTACAAAGTTTGAAGTGAATTGGCCAAATGGTTGTCAAGTTGGAGCACATCAAATGAAACAGACTGACAGACAGACAGACGGACAGACAGACAGACGGACAGACAGACGTACGGACGGACGGATGGATGGACAATCAGACATCAGTTTACCATAATACATCAGTTCTGTCATTAGACGGGCATATAAAAACTAGGCAGACACAATAGATGATATGACGGAATTATCATAAAAAGACTTAGTAAGGAGGAGAAAATGAAATCCATCTCTCGTTGAACCTTTATGCCAAATTCAACCATACATTGTATGGTGCATTCTCATTGTATCGAGGGTACACTGTATTGTGGTACCAAAGTTATTTCAGCGTAATTTTGATGCCATCTTGAAAATTAAGTACCTCGATAAACCAAAAATGGGTCCCAATCATATACATTTCTGAAAAATTTTTACCATGAGTTGTCTCCCATTTCAGTTCTTACCAATTCTGAATTGTCTATTTTTTTTACAACTTGAAGATTTACATGATTCAGACCAAATTCTATTTGAGCTGGACCAGATAAATTGGTTTTGGCTATTGAAACAAAAATGCTTATAGATCAGAACTGCAATAACTAGAGTTCTTATATATCAAAACTTCAAACAAGGTACCTGTCATTTTTAACTCGAAAGCCATGACTTTTTGCCTCCATGCGAGACCTACAAATGTAGTCAAAGACGTTAAACACCTCCCAGTCATGAAATGGCTGGAGAGTTGTTAAAATGACAAGAAAAAAATCATGTGAGGCTAAAAGCCTATTCACAGCTCTAAAAGATGATCTTCGTGCTTCCGATAAAATATAGTGTGCAAGTTTCTTTCAAAATCATGTACATTGTGTATTTAAGTTATATTTCTTCATTTTCTTGAGTTGAATACGGTGTTGTTATGTTAAATTGAAAACAATATGCATGTTTCAAATTACTCGTTTTTTTAATATTGTGCCTCGGATCAACGCGCTTGCCGTGCAGTAATTTGTCAAAGACGAAAATAACATTTGTTTACCTGTGACATGTGTATTGCATATTTATAGCAATGAAATCGACATGCATACTAAATCACTCAATCTGATTATTTTCACGTATTATGGAATAACTTAATACATACAGACGTACGCAGCAGTTCTTTGGATGACTTCAAAGTTTTGCCACATGTAGATTTTCAGGGCTTTTGAGTTTCAGCTCCATCGGAGCTTTGATTATGGTTTGTTGATCATTTTCAGTAAACTATTAATTTTTTATTCAATTTCAGAATGTTCTTTGTTCATAGGTATTTACACACATTATGATAATAGCAGTAGATTCTAAACTTAGTGGTAAGTCTTCCACGGAAGACATGTGTCGCCTACGTAATAACACTAAAAGTAAGTTACTTCAAACAGGAAGTGGGCATGCAAAAGATCCCAGACTCACTTACACATTATAGGTCCCCATACTGATATTCCATGCCAAATTGCAGAAGGCAGAGATATGTGGTGTCTGAGAAAAATGTGACAGAAATTTTCAAGACTCGAAAAATATTCTAAAATGAGTCAAACAGGAAGTGGGAAAGCCAGAGATTCAAAACTGTATTACACGGTATAGGTCCCCATACTGACACTCCATGCTAAATTACAGAAGGCTGGGAATTGTTGTTCCTGAGTGAAATGTGACAGAAATTTTTTGTGACACCAATCGACAACAATATTCTAATTTCCGTCAAACAGGAAGTGGCCATGCAAGAGATCCCAAACTTTATTACACGATATAGGTCCCCATACTGATACTCAATAATGAATTGTAGAAGGCTGGGATCTGTGGTTCCTGAGAAAAATGTGACAGAAATTTTCAAGACGCAAAAAATATTCTAAGTTCCGTCAAACAGGAAATGGGCATGCGAGAGATCCCAAACTCTCTTACACAGTATTGGTCCCCATACTGATACTCCATTCCAAATTGCAGAAAGCTTGGATACATAGTTCCTGAGAAAACTGTGACAGAAATTTTTGTGACGCCAACGCGGACAAAGACGCTGACAACGACGCAAGACGACGGATAGTGATCCTTATATGTTGCCACTGCGTGAACGCAAGCAACACAATAAACATATATACATGTAGATAAACCAGAACTCAAATTCGAAAACAGTTTAATTTCTACTGATGGTATAGACCTGAAGTAAAAACATGCTAATTTGCCAAATTGCAGGAGGCTGGGATATGTGGTTCCTGAGAAAAATGTGACAGAAATTTTTGTGACGCAAACGCCCATGACGACAAGTTAAGTTCCATCAAACAGGAAGTGGTCATGGAAGAAATCCCAAACTGTCTTACACTGTATAGGTTCCCATACTGATACTCCATACCAAATTTCAGAAACCTGGGTTTTTTATGTGGTTCTTGAGAAAAATGTGACCGAAATTTTCAACAAGTGAAAAACTTGCTAAGTTCCGTCAAACAGGAAGTTGTCATGCGAGAGATCCCAAACTGTCTTACACGGTATAGGTCCCCATACTGATACTCAATTTCAAATTGCAGGAGGCTGGGATTATTTGGCTCTGAGAAAAATGTGACCGAAATTTTCAAGAAGTGAAAAAACATGCTAAGTTCCGTCAAACAGAAAGTGGGCATGCCAGAGATCTCAAACTCTCTTACACGGTGTAGGTCCCCATACTGATACTATATGCCAAATTGCAAGAGGCTGGGATATGTGGTTCCTGAGAAAAATGTGACAGAAATTTTTGTGACGCTAACACCCATCACGAAATGTTAAGTTCCGTCAAACAGGAAGTGGTCATGCGAGAGATCCCAAACTGACTTACACTGTATAGGTCCCATATCAATACTCCATACCAAATTACAGAAGCCTGGGATATGTGGTTCTTGAGAAAAATGTGACCGAAATTTTCAACAAGTGAAAAACATGCTAAGTTCCGTCAAACAGAAAGTGGGCATGCAAGAGATCTCAAACTCTCTTACACGGTGTAGGTCCCCATACTGATACTCCATGCCAAATTGCAAGAGACTGGGATATGTGGTTCATGAGAAAAGTGTGACAGAAATTTTTGTGAGGCCGACGGATAGTGATCGCTATATGTCACCACTGCGTAAACGCAGGTCGACACAATACTTGAAATCTAAATTGAAATAGATCCTTTTATCAAACAAAAAAAAATTTATTCACATTGGAAACTATAATATTATATGCATGTAAAGTATTATTAATGGATTTTATAAAAAAAAATATAATAATTAAAACTACTATCTATTGACAAGCTAATAAATTGCAAAAGTACATGTAGGACTCCATGTTGATATGGTCTCAAAACTTATAACTTTGACAGCTAGATAACAAACACAATGAATCTATTGAAGTGGTAAATATGAGATTTAATATCAATTTAATACCCTTTATCAAATTAACTTGGACAAAAATGACAAAGCATGTCTCTTAGCACTGTCGGAATTATATAAGACAACTCTTTTTCAATAATGTAAATTGATCAAGAAAGATCTTGTGCTATGGTGTTTTAAACAATGCTAGACTATGTGCTGATGTGTTGATAAAACACTTAAATGAATGCGCCAAAGGTCGACCACTACATGGCCGCGAGTCAATTTGTTCTATTGAAATCTTTTAATCTTGGCTTATGTATTTAAAAAAAAGATAATAATCTCAGTGGATTTGTCATTGTGAATCAAAGAACAATACCAGACAGGCTTACACCTGTAGATTTAACAATTATTAAATATGATATAAAAATCATAATTCAGGTTTGTATAGAAGCTCAGATCAGACGTAATATTAAAATCTCTGAATAGTCCTTTAATCACAACACTGTTTCCGTTAGATAATAAATCATTCTTCAGAAAGTACCGATTTATTAAAGATGATATCAGCCAAAATTAATTGTTCCTTGTCTAATTAAGTTATGCAGGTATCATGTCAATCAAATTTAATCACATGAGAATATATAAGAAGTTTTTTTATACAAAAAAATCAGAATATGTTTATTTTAAAGGAATCACAAAAAATACTATTTGAGTAGCAAACTGTAGCAATTGAGTAATACATACAATTCTTTTCTTTTTTTTTTAATTTTAAACAATGCGCAAATTACACTCAATTAAGGGTCAAAGGCAATACCCAATACATTACACAAATTTAGTAACAAATGATATTAACTGTCTCCTGTCCACATACTAGGAATTACTGTTTTATAAGGGAACCAAAGAAGTTTTATTTTTTCCTTATTTTAGGATCTGGAATGATTTTTTTTAGAGTTGATTTCATTTCAAAGTGTCAAGTTTTGTAGATAGGTTTTCCAATATATTAATTGATTTAGTGAACAATGAAAAAAGAAGTGAATTTCATCTTCAATGACTTTACAAGTTTAAAAGACATCATAATAAATTGCAAATGTACATGTAAGACTGATCGATGTTGATAGTCTCAAAGTCAAAACTATTGCTAATTGTTGGTAGTACTGAAACTAATCATGACACACAGGCTGGATCCAGCATTGAAAAATAGTAATGGTGCATTACATGACGTACTCTGCCACAATTCACAATTTCAAAATTTAAAGAGGCTTAACTCCAGATCCCTGTGTACTTCTGAGGCCAAAATTATACTTGGCCTGTGTTTAATGGTACACAACTTCCATACCAAATTAGAAGACAATATATTATTTCGTTCACAAGTTATCAGTCGTAACCCTAAAATACACAAAATTTCAGGGGCATAACTCCAAAACCACAGGACCTCTGAACCCATATCAAACTTGGCCTGAGTTTTGTGATAAACAAGTAACATACCAAGTTTGAAGACAATATATTATTTCGTTCAGAAGTAGTGAGTCCGAAATCCTAAAATTTGCAAAATTTCAAAGTTTCAAGAAAACCCCTTTGACCTCTGAACCCAAAATCGAACTTTGCCCAAGTTTTGTGGTAAATAAGTTACATACAAAGTTTGAAAACCTTGAAGAGGTTATCACATAATACCTCTCCACTACATGTTGTGGGGTATAAAAAAGGGGAGGTTATGATAGGATTCCAGAAAAGGGGGTTAGTAGATTTGGGGAGGTTATAATTGGATTCCAGAAAAGGAGGTTAGTTTTCTTGCCTTTTTTGTTGATTTTGCCTAAATTTTGTACAAATTTTATTATTTTTTCCCCCAAAAAAGGCATTTCCAACCCCAGAACAGCCTTCTTGATCCACCAAAGGGACAGGTAAACTATGATTAAATAGTAGTGAATATCTGAACCAAAAGTAGTTTCTAAGCTGCAATGATCAAGTTTTCCATTAAATTAAATAATAACAAAAGTTCAACAGAACAAAATAGTCATCCACCACCTTTTAACAATGAATAAACATTCATACTGTCAGACAAGTTATCTATAGCCAAATCAAGGAACCTTGATCAAATATACACTTTGCCCAGATATTTGGAAAACCCACTGACGAACACAATTTACAAGAATTTAAGGATGTAGTAAGGTAAGGTTTTTGCAATTTGTAAAAGTCATTCGGATTTTTCTGATTTTATCCAGTATTACTATGTAAAATATTTTGCCCCATTGCACCCATTTTCTAGTCATCAAAGTCTTCAGAAGCACATTTTAAGTCCGTCAGCAAGATTTTATTAGATTGTAGATTTTCAATATTGTGTCCATGCTATACTAAGGTAAAAGTCCAAGAGAGCCTTTCCCGCCATTTTTTGAAAATGTGAAATATCTTGAAAACAAGGCCCATAACCTATCAATATTTTTAGCTTACTTTATTCCTTTAACAATGCAGGGTATCAATTTAAAATCGTAGATTTATAAAATTTCACCTTACTACATCCTTAACAGGTTATCAAAAGTAGAAATAAAGTTTATATACTGTAAAATATTTTTCAAAGATTTTACAGGAATTGAATACATTTGTACATATAGAAATATATGGGAGTACTGATGTTTTTCCCTTTATGACCTGTTTACATTGTTATTTGTGTGTATGGTAAGGAAAATCATCAAATCAACCATTTATAACACAGTTTTGATGGTTTTAAATTGTCTCAATTTCAATTTAAATTGAAGAAATGAATAAATCATTTATGTACAATTGTCATATTAAATGAAATAGAAAACCTTGTTCATTTCTGGTACAATAGTATAATTTATAAATCAAATATTCAGTAATATATCATTTCAATTGAGCAATTTATACTAAAAGTGAACAATAGAAATGTCCAATCTAAAATGCCCAGTCATGTCACAGGAGAAATTTATAATCACGAATTACTGCGTCAATAACTTATTAGCAGGGCAGATTATGATGGTTTATTTGAATATTAAATTTTCTGACATCAGTGTGCAATAAGACACCTGGTTATAGAAAGTTTCATTTATAAATGAAAGTAAATTCACAGCTTAAATTTTGGCCCAATAAATCAAGTCTGCGAGATTACATTTTAACATATTTATCAGTCGAACTGGATTTGAATATGGACCACATACTGATAGTTACATGTCTTAAATTCATCTTTTCTACCATCCCACAGTTTTCACTTGTAAATATTTTAATTCTAAAATATACCTTATCCAATTTATAATTTCTGCATACTCAAATGAGGGTAAACAGAATATATACATGTACAAACAGGGTCAAGATTGTTAGCATTGCTACAAAATTTGAGTCAAAACTGAAAGCAAGATAGTTTCTTCATTTGGTCTGACTAATTAAGTAAATTAACACTTAAGATCTTACTGACTCCACAAGAATCCAAAAAGGGTCTATTAAAAGCTTGCCATAATGTGTAGATACTTTATAGCATTAAACTATATTATTTGTTTTTGGTGGACATGGATTGTTCTCTTATTGATGTTTTTTCCATTTCTATTTTTTATTGTAATGAAGCTTTCAAGTCTAATATTTTTGCTGAACCCCCCCTTTTTTTTGGGGGGGGGTAAAAATGTTCAATTTCCAATGCTATTTCAATCCTGATATTAATTTTTCATGAGTTTTTTGTGCTCCAAAGGCACAATTGGTCAAAATACTTCTGAATAAAATATTGTTTACATTAAAAGTTTTGTGACACACTGCATATTCTCTTAGAACGACCTTGTATAACAAAAGTATAACCAACACACCTTAAAACCTTGTCCAATATGGCACAGTATGATAATCCTCAGTTATTGTTCTAGAGAAGGTGTACAGAAGACTTCAATAATAAGATTAAAATAACAATGTATTTACATTTAATTAGATTTCAATTATTAATCAATACTTTCAAAGCTAAACTTAATATTAATTCTTCAATATATAAAACTTCAATTTCTCCAATATTTACTTTAACAGGTTTTAATTTCAGCAAACAAGTCTTCATGCATATAGATAACCTAAACTTTTAGAAAACTTTTGACTCAAAAACTTCAGTTTGTACATAGTATCCTATTTTGTAAAACTAAATGCAATTAAATTTTAATCAAGGAGTTCTTCCAAGTTTGAATACATGTATGGTTAGGCTTTGATTTCTCTATGTTGTACATGTTAGCTACACCCTATACCACCAGTTGTTTGCTTAACGGACAGTGCATCATGGTCTTATTATGTGTAGTTTTGAGAAATTGACTTAAGCACAAAACTGAACCAAAGTCACTGATGCATAAAATGTAGGTCAAAGCCACCCAATTGTCACAGATTAGGGTTTTATTCATCAAGGCAATTAAATTGCTGAAATATCATTGTCTTATATTTTGTAATTATTGAGAAATGTAATTGAAAACCCAAAACTTAACCAAAGTCAATGAAGCATAAAATTTAGGTCAAAGCCACCTTATAGTCATTCATTTGGGTAGTACTCATCAAGGCAATTCATTTGAAGTAACATCACTGTCTTATAATGTGTTGTTGTGGAGAAATGGACTTAAAAGCAAAACTGAAAGAGGGTCACTCAGTGAAATGTAGGTCAAAGAGTCAAACTTTACCTAGTTAACTATATAGTACTTTCAAAGATCTACCAACTGACCTATTATCATTGTTCTACCTCTTACATTTATGTACTTAAACACAAAACCTAACCTGACATACGGACATAGAGAAGGACAGACAAGGGTAACACTATATAATATGACCCTTCCTTATTCGTTGGCAGTTGCATATAAACAGCATAACTTAGCCATTAATGTAATGGTATTTATTTGGACAAGAGGCTCTCAAGATCCTGCATTGCTTGCACGACCACAGCCTTAAGATTAAATACAATGCAGTAAGTCAACAACTTTTTTTAATTTAATTGTGGTTTGCAAAGTAATTTATATACTGGTACATGTACATGATGAAGAAATTCAAACCTTTGGATAATTTATATCACTGAAAAATTGATTGAAGTAAAAAGTATTGAAACCAAACTTGTGTCTTTGTATCATTAAATGTCATTATGTTTGATCGTAACTTCTTCAACAATATCATGTCTAGAGTAAAATTATCTTTAATGACACTATCACTGTGAAATGTATGATAATTTCCATGATGATGCAATACAAATATAAAAATCTCTTGATAAATAATTTGAATCAGCAATATCAATAAAACTTAATTGAGAAACCACTTCAGATGTCTGGGAGAAGGCATATATTTTAAATGGTCATGATTCAATAATATAATAAGAAATATCAAATTAGCCAATTATATAATCTTTTCATCCATTACCTGACTGTATCTAACATAGCATACTAAGTGAAATATTTTGTGTTTTTGACACATATTTTAATCTTTTAATCTGTTGAAATTTTAAAAATGTACATGTACATGCATTTCACGCCATGTTAAAGTCAAAATGCTATAGTCAGTGAGCGAGTGTATTATAAATTATTTTAATAGGGGATATAACTTCAACTAAACCTTTGAGAAATATGTGAAAATGAGTTTGATGACCATGATTTTTCTATTGATATAAGAAAAATTCAATGAATAACTAATCAATCCATAAGTTATTAAAACTATATGTTGCCACTGCGTGAGAGCAGACGACACAAAAATAATTATAATATAACTAATTGACCGTCGTGAATACCAATTAAAATGTCACGATTGCCGAACAACGCAGATGTATTAAACGAGCTGCGGAACCTTGTTCCGCAACGAGTTTAATCCACTGCTTTGATCGACACGAGTGACATTTTTATTGATATTCATGAAGGTTAACTAGTTATGCTTTTATTATATAGATTTTATACCCAAAAACTGAGAATTTAGATACGGATTATTTTTTTTTCATTTCAATACGCCAGTTGTTTACTTGACGACGACACTGAAGAGATATAGTGACGTGGTTTCATTAAGAAGTCATCCAGTGACTAGAAATCCTTTTTTTCACCGATGACAATATGACATTTATTTAACTGAGATAACTCGATAAATCACCCCTATCTATATAATAATCTGTGTTTTTTACTGCTTTTATCATTATTTTCCCTGCAATTTTTGTTATGAATGCTTTTGCACTTATACAGTCTGTAACATCATTTTTTTTACGTTACACGTTTACCATGCCAAAAATAAATTTCTGTTTGGTATTTTTCACAGTACGGCTTCATCACCACAGCAAGTCTGTTACTCCTGGATATTGTAGGCAAAAGGACTTTCTTCATGTGTTCTTTTCTAAAGTTTATTTTTGCAGTTGTTATTTCACAATTATTGTCTGTACTGATAATTTTATAATTTGATTCTTGTAGTATTTTAAATTGAGACATACCGTGTGATAATTAACAATAAAGAAGAATTTCATCGTAAAATTTTTAAATCTATTATAATTCAAATTTTATAAAATAAATATTTGTTTATACTCTGAGGAAAAAAAGTAATATGGTCTGCAAACAGAAAACTTATATATCCTCTAAGTACGATTATGTCTCATATTTCCCAGTACTAAAGTGATTTAAAGTCTTAAAACTAATGTAATGTATGTTCAGTCAATGTGAAGAAGGGTTTAATACACCCTTTATATCATATGATAACACGAAATGATACCTCACGACAACTCTATCAACATTGTAAACAAAAAAAAGAAACATGGTAGTCAGTCTTAAGATGAACCATAAACAATAAACCAAACAATGATGATGTCACAATGAATTTCCTGTTCTACAATCATAATGATTAAAGGTTTTTTAGATACGCAATAAATGAAACATGAGGAAATTCCCTTATTTTTCAGACTGGAGGCCCAAATTATATTTATCTGATTTCAATAAAAACTTTCACCATCAAAAAATGAAATCTGGCATTTGAATAACCAGAGGCTCCCAGGAGCCTGTATCGCTCACCTGGCTTTCAATTGCCTTAATCAAGGAAACATTGTAAGTTATACAGTTGAT